>CALNXK010000020.1:1882500-1925000 GCA_942486035.1 Porites lobata | reverse complement strand
TCTTCTCAAAATCCTTATTTTTATTAATATTAATGTTATTATTATTATTATTATTATTATTATTATTATTATTATCATCATCATCATTGTTCTACAAGATGATGAAAAAGGATACTTTAGGACTTTTTGGGCAGGGGTGTGCCGTTGGGACCCTGGAACCCTTAGCCTTTACCAGAGCTCGTTCAGCTGAGTTTTGCTACCCTATAATAGACTAAACTCCCCAAATCTTCCTTAATTAACCTAGAGCAGCTGTTTTCCACAAACTAGCAACAAAACCAACGACTACGGCGACGGCAAGGAGAACGGCATATATTAACAAACAACAACTTTGCACGTGTATCACGCTATTTAGTACATTTCTTTGCCGTCGTTGCACCATTTCATGAGCCAGCTTTATGGATTTGGCCGGAACACAACACAAAGTTGTCGCTTTCTTTTTCTAAACTTAGTTAACGATATGTACGGTCCCAAAGAAAAGTTCCCCAAGATTTGCCAAATTAAATGAAATTGAATAAGATCGGTGAAGTTTGAAATAGTACGAATAGACTTTTAAGTGACTTTAACAGTTTGTTGTCATCCAAAAATGTTGCTGCCATGGCAACGTGACGTAACGACTTCTCCTTTCTATTGTTAACACAGGAGCCCATAACCCAGGACGAGCAACTTCCACGCCTCAGGTCAGGCTATCCAATTAATTACGCATATTTTGATTTAATGCTATTTAGAACTGTTTGCTTTTATCAGTGATCCTGAAAATTGAATTACAAATGTAACTTAATGGCCTTAGCAATATGACACGTCAAGTGTCGAAATGTTTACTCTAAAATAGCGAAAGGAAAATGAAAGAGCAACAAGTTCTTTTAGGTACATTTCAGAGGCTATTTCAGAGGTTCTGAAAAATTTGCCTTGTATGTGTGTTTACGTAAAAGGTTTGGGTAAATAAAGGGAGAAGGCTCACGTGACTTATTAATCAGTTAAATAACTAACAGGATAAATAACATTTCCAATCATACAAGGCGAATTTACGATTTACACTGTTTATTCAACATTTTGCAACCAAAAATTCTTAAGATTATAACGTTTGCAACCCTTCCCCGTTTAGGATGAAAGCCGCTAACAATATGCCGCAGCCAATGATTTTGACGACATTATCACACGTGACTTTTGTACGATAAAACAACGGCCGCAGTGTTGCGCAAAAGCAGTCGAGAGCCATGAACGTGCTAATAAAAGAAGCAGACAAACGCAGACACGCAGACATTCAGTTACAAACATGACAAAGTGTGTGCATTTCTAAATCTGTGAAACCATCCGAGTCTATTTGAAACAAAATAATCGACATTAAAAAAGGTCCCAAGTCATTTAGGAGATCTAAATTGACCGCCGCCTGGTTAGCTCAGTTGGGAGAGCGCCGGTCTGCCGAGCGGGAGGTCGCGGGTTCAAACCCCGGCCGGGCCGACACTCAGGGTCTTTGTAATGACATCTGCAAATGGTTAGACTTTCTAGTCTTCTCGGATAAGGACGAAAAACCGTAGGTCCTGTCTCGCAGCACTTTCACTGATTTGTTCTTGTGGGACGTAAAAGAACCAACATCACTATTCGAAAAGAGTAGGGGTCGTAGACCCCGGTGGTGTGGCCAACCTTTACGGGTTGTGGGATTGGGCAGGGATTGGCACCTTGGAAGGGACCTTTGAGTCCCGTTCGTGCACATTCCCTCTGGCCAGGCCTGTGTCCAGAAAAGCTGGTAAATAAATAACTATGACTGCCAATGAGCTAACTAACAGGTCGGGGACACGACGAATCCGAGCCAGAAGGAGTTGACGGTTCCCTAGCAAAATAACTGTGAAAAATAACGGCAATATTCATGATAAGAATCCAGCGCCGTATTGATTGACGTTATCTCTTGTATCCTTTGTCCATCGTTGTTTATTCACACTTCAAGCGCTAAATTCAGTTTTAATGAAAATGCGGATGCGAGGCGGAACCCAGAACTCCTTTATAAATAATGGCCCATACACTTCAGATAAGGATCTCTTTTGATAAAGTGCCTTTTTGGTGTGAGAAATTAAATCTTTCTGAAACAAAAAAAAGAGAGAGAGAGAAAGAAGTTTGTTGAAATGAAAAGAAAGTTACAGGAGCGTTAGTAAAATCAACAGTTTTTATTGCCTGTAGCGAAAACGACATTGTTGTATGTACCGCTAAATTTTGCAGATTTATTGATTTCATCATTCTGGAGTGTCCCATACAAGAGTTGGTGTCAAAAGGAGAAGAGCGAGAATATCATCAGATTACAGGAAGTAAATCATGAATAATTTTTATCTACTGCATAATTTTCAGTGTATAATCTGATTTGTACTTGTTCCTCGATTGAAAACAGGGACATTTAAATAACCCTGCAACTTAATTATTCACAGTAAACCTGAAAATAAGGAAGCGCCCGAGATCATCTTTATAAATGTACATCTTTACACGGAAAAGGGTTAGAGAAATGTTTAAATTTGTATGTTTTAAAATTCACAAAAAGGGTGGGCAGCACGCTGAGCAAAAATCGAGCTGGAACGAAATAACAAGACGAGTTATAACATACCTAATATGCGAAAGTGTGGACTTCGAACATTGAAACATTCATATAATGCGTTTTCGTCCTTGGATTTCGTTCAGCGATCTCGGACGTCGAATCCACGTACATTAAGTGATTTTAGTGTAAACAAATAGCTTTCATCTTCCGTTTGTTGGCATAAGTATATCTCTTTGACAGCTGCGTTTACAGAGATAGAACTCAACTAAATCATAAAGCTAATGCGTCTTACTAAAAAATAATGTAAGACTTCAGTCTTTTAATCAGTTTTTAAATACATTTGTTGAAACAGCATTTAACTAGGATGACGGTTAATTTCCTTCAAGAAAGATTAAACCAATCTAATTAAGAAGGGAAAGTAAATAGAAGTTGCTGTGTTTACGCAAGAAAAGGAGTCAGATAAGAGGCTGTTTTAAGCTGCTAGCTATAGAGGACTACGGGGATTGATTTTCATTCCCAGGTTCTAACATAAACTTTATAGGATCTTGCGCTTTAGAGATTAAAGTTGACTTTGTATGAAACCATTTTGAAGGTCACTGTCCTTTTTTATCGTAAAAATACAACTCTCATTGTGAATCAACTTAATCTGATTTAGAATCAGATTTTAAATCTTAATTCAATTCGAGGGGAGACAGGGAAAGGAATTTCGATGCTGTGTTTAGTCCTTTTTGGCTTTGAATTTAATGTTAATATTAGTAACACCCGATTACTTTTGTTTTTTTTCTCTTTCCCTTCTAGCAAACAACCGGCTTGCGCAAATATACCTACTGACCAACACGTCCCAAAGCAGGTCATTTTGTAGCAAATAAAGGACCCTCTTGTCATAAGCTGCATTTGTTTGTACGAGTTCATCAAGCAGTCTGAGCAAAACACAACGGTTAACGAACCAGTTTTATTCAGCCATTGTTAAAGCTGTTACCTTACTTTACACGTACAAAAAATAATGTTTTAAACATTTATTTTATAAAATAGAAGCTTTAGTTTAGTGTCTAGAAACGACAAATAAATTGACTAAGAAACTCTGACATAAAACAAATAAAAAAAGGATGTAAAAACTAAAAGTAAAAACTAAAATTAGTTAAAATACAAATTTTAACATACGAAAAAATCAACATCGTCCAATAGTCTCTCTATCTCTTACAATTTACAACAAAAAAAATATACAAACGAAGTAGTGAAATCAGTTCAAGACGGAACAAAACAAGACAATAATTTAAACTGAACTGACAGAAATTCCGTTCTACAAATCTCTTGTACACCGGGAATCGACAAATATAGTCTTAGTCTTTTAACATTTTGAAATGTTAAAAATCTTCAATTATAAGATGCTTACAAAATAAATACAGCCGAATCTATAGTTGTTACCTTTGTAATACGGACAGTGCAGTGGTTTCCTGACATAACAGACCAAAACTTGAAAACTCAGCTCTCTGTTCATTACATTAAGTAGTCATAAAAACGCTTCGCTGGCATAGTGCGTCGTAATGGAAAAATTTGGTTAACCTCAGAATGACTAGTGGGACTTTAAATGATAATTTAATTGGAAAAGGTAGCTAGTACCTTGATATGACTCTTCAGAAAAGGTACCTTGTACATTTGAATTAATTTCTACATACATAAATATTGATTTATGGAACAAACAATCAATTAAATGCTAAGAAAATTATAAATCTTCCTTTACCCATACATTCTATTTCACTGTAATATACGCTTTCCTGTACTATCTGAAACTATATTCTCATATATCATTTCTTTCTTTTTTAAAATTTTTTATATTTGAAGCATCAAAACCGACTCAACACCCACAAGATAAAAAAGTTCGTATACAAACGTTCGTTCGTTATAAACGTTCTGGTGAGAAAAATTTTCTGCACAAAATAACGTGCAGTTTTCTTAAGTCTTAAGACACTTGTGATGTGTCTCACCATTTTTTGTTAACCGATTCTCGGAACCTATTCTTAACATTTATGAGAACAAAAGATAAGAGCACCTTTGAAAATGAATACACGTTAGTGATTGTAAAAGTTGGAACCTACAAGTAAATCCACAATAAAGTATACTTCTAATGAACTCAATGATTAATCTCAGTACGGTATAATAAATAGAGGATATTACACGGTGGCGAGAAGATATGAATTTTATGTTCGAGTGGCAAGAACAATATCTCACGAGTGAGATATTGTTCTTGCCACGAGAACATAAAATTCATATCTTCGAGCTAACGTGTAATGTTCTTTTTATTATATGGAGAAACCAATTCAACAAAAGCAAAAGGCGGGAATCGTGACGTCATTGAACGATACGACACTCACAAAGGTGACATACGGAAAATACGCCACTCGGGTACCGGATGAAGTGGCGTATGGAATCTACGAGTGGTTTAGTTCCCAGTAAAACACTCTTCTCCATATAATAATTCACGATCCTGGGCCAGGTTGCATAAAGCCTTCTTAAGATAAGGAGGCCCTTAACTTATGTTCTGGAATAATAACCTATTGTTTTGAAAGAATAGTTACGAGTTCCCTTAATCTTAAGCTGTTTTTTGCAACCCGACCCTGATTATTGTGGTAATGCCTGCCATTTACCAAAAGATTCCTGCAATTCCAGTTACAACGTAGGTGGAACACGCCCTCTTTTGGCATTTCCTACAACGGGGAGGTTGATGGGGTGTTACATCTATCGGGGTACAATCAGTTTCGCCTGTTTTTCACCAGTTCCACGCCCCTTAGGTTTTCACGGCGTAACCACTTTTCTCCATTAAATTGGGTAGTAAATTGAACACTTGTCTTCCACGTAAAACTTGCCAACTGTAGTTTTCGGAAATTTTGGTAATTGGCAAACAGCGTGTCACATTATGGTGTTGAGGATAAAGTCCTTGAGTGTTAACATTGTACATTCAGGGTAAGTTTGGAGGAGAAACTCAGAGGTATTCCTCGGCATCTTCAAACAGCGGCTCCTCATCACTAGATTCTCCAGAGTCTGCAAGGGAAACGTCAGTGGAATGTAAAAGCTTTGAAATACTTCACTTATTTCTTTTATTGATTTATTTTATTATTTTGCCACACACAACGAATTACAAGCAGAATAAAAACGATAATGAATAGGTTAATTAACATTAAATTTAAAATTTGTACATTACTTGGGAGGAGTGACTGTGGCGGGGAAATCTCCGAGAAGCCGAGCTTATGAGGAATAGAGATTTCCCCCCACGGGCAATTTAAATCCTAGGCGGCATTTTAAGAAATAAAGAAAAAAGTCGTTTATTTAAGTATATAAGAGTGTTTAGAGGAAACTATAGATATGAGGTGTTAAGGTATTTAGGTTGCATTCTGTCTGACTTCGATAGTATCTCTGTAGGCTATCAATTTTTCATTACGTTTAAGGCACAAACGTAATATAGATGATTTTTGTAGAAAGAGGAGATGAGAAATAGACAAGGATAACATTCTAAGTTTTTACACAGACAAGTTATTACCTGCAATAAGGTCTTAAAAGGCACGGGTGGGAAGCTTTTCGGTAGCATGGCAAAATACGGGATCTATCCACTATCTACCGTTAGGAGCCTAGTGAGCGCGCAACGATGGAGATTGGACATCCAGGGCCAGCCTCGGAGGGGCGTATGCACACCTAGAAACGTTTTGAACGTATACTTTCTCCTTAAATAGGCAACAACTGTCAAGGTTACCTACTTGCTAGGGGTGACCTTTGAGGTCACTTTTACAAGTGCAAGTATATTTACGGAGTAGCCTTTGTTATTCCAACAAAACCACAGGACAGGATATATGGATAAATTTCGGCTACCCGCCATTTTTACTAAGCTAAGATCAAAACATGAAAAGGGAGTCTATTCCCCTATGCATGGACTTTCCTGGAATTAATAATAATAATAATAATAATAATAATAATAATATGAAAAATATATCAATTATGCATGAAAAAGGACTACAAAAGATTACTTAAAAACTGTCGCAACTATCGACAAGTAACACAACTATCGCGCTTATTATCTATAGTGAATAACCTGAAGACTTACAACGGCAATACGTCACTAGTACGTTGCATCGTTACATTTCTACCACCCACTATTGTTCAATTTGTTTACCTGAGTGCTGGCTGGAACCCCGCAATGACTGAGTTGGATCATTAACTTCCGCTCCACCTGAAGAAAACTGGGAAAATGGGATAAGAAGGCGTAAGATGAGAACAGCACATGACTGCTAAATTAGATCATGAGCCAACCTATTCTTTTCACGCAACACACAAGTACCGTCTTATGATATATGCACACTCAAACCCAGTAATGTGCCGATCATCGATTATAATCGATCGTTGATCGAAAACCTTAAGTGAAGCGATAATCAATTATACAAACTCTTCAATCGATTACCGCGGAAACGTAGAAAAATATATTGACAACAAACAAAAGTAAAAAAAACTTGAGCTGTCTTTTTGAAGGACTCATAATATAGCTGTAATCTTGACTGGCTGAAAATTTCCTTCAACCAATCAGAGGCACTATCCAGATCTGGGTAGTGACGCGTCATCTGTATGGAATTTCTGCACTGGTTTCTCTAGAGGGAAACTAGTGATGGAATCGCGAAATGTGGGCTGTTTTCTCAGGCTATTGAGGTGCTGATTCAATTTAGCTGTTGTTTAAAAATACCGTACTTAACGACAACTAATATTAGATTTATCGAATCCCTAAGAAATATTCAGTGTCCATGCATACTTGTACCTCACTAGCGCTGCTAGAGGATTCAGCATCTGTAAGCTCATAGTTCTGCCCATTTGAATCACCTCCACACGCTTCAGCTGCAGGAGCAATGCTATCTCCCTCTATCTCCCCCTGCCTTAGAACCAATGCCTTCAGTTTCTCTTTCTCCTAAAATACAAGTGTAAATCAACGTCCCCAGGAACGCAAATGAGGGAAGGTTTTTTTTCTCTCTGCTACCATTTATTTGAACGTGGCGGTTTCTAACTAGAAAGCTTTTGCTACTTTGGACAACGCACACATATGTACATTACCTCTTACTAGCCTAATGATTATACTCAATGTCATTTTTTCTTCTTTTATTTGTATAAATATAACTTGTGTAAATGTCCCAAAGGGCGTAAAAGAAAAAAGAAAATTAAAAAATTAAGAATTGAATTGCACGCTTATTCGCTACAACTGAGGCAGGCTTACTTGTTTGACCACGACATACCCAAATCGCCCGAATGTCTACTAATTTTTGACAGTCACCTATAATGTAACTTAGTTGCCTGCCTCTACCCCACCCTCCGAGGCAGTACTTCGCCCTGAGGTTCAAACCTCTGCTAACTCATATACTACTCTTATCCCACCCTTCTACAGAAAATGGCGGTGATTTTGTTACCTCTGCTTCCCAGGTCCCTGACGCATAAAACGCCCCAAAGACGTAAATTAATTCATGACATGCTTCCTGAAGGACGTAAAGATCGATCGATCGATTTGAAGTTTTGTTTTTAGAATATCTTGTTCGTGTGATATTTGCGGTCTATGTTGTGGCTGTTGTTTCTCATTATGATGCACATTTTTCTTAGTCTATCTTGTGTTTTAAAAAAGGACGACTGTAGTTTAATTTCAGTATACAGTGATACTGAGATTTGGCGTTAAAAACTGTGTTGAAAAGGTAACTGTCCGGGTACACAAAGACCCAAGCATTTTCAATTTACAACCCATTGGTTTTGGACTGGGACTCATGATTTTCCCTTTGATGAGTCACAGGACTCACTATAGTTACTTGTATCAAAATCATTGAAATGGCACAGTTTATTTGCCTACGGTAAGAACAATACAGTGTAATGAAAGAGTAAAGACTGAAAAGGGTCAAAGAAGCCTTTTGCTAACTAATGAGCTGCATCTACTCAATTTACCTTAAAGTGACGTCAAAACATATTTTAATTGTTCTATTCGAGACACTTCCCCTTTGAATAAACAAATAGTCGTTTTCTCCATCCTCTGTAGGAGGTGGCATGGCCGAGAGGTTAGAGCGCTGGACTGGTAATCCAAAGCCCGCGAGTTCAAAGTCCCGCTCTGACCACCACCTGGATTTGTTCTCGGTAGTTCTGAGTTAAGATCTTTTGCCACGCTTATAAAATAGTCAACTGGTTTGGAATTCTTAATATGTTTATGTTTCATTTAAATTATTTGTTTCATTATCCCTGAAAAGCTCCACAAGTGGAGATGATAATTTTAATATTATTATTATCATCATCTTTATTTTTTTTGTTATTGTTATTGTTATTGTTCTTATTTCTATAGTTCGAGTCGAAGCGTCTCTTAAACGTCCTAATCCGTCCGCGATTAACTCACGAAAATTATATTTACTGCTGACGGTACATTTTGGGCTTTACCTTGGAAATTTCCTTCTTTCTTTTTTCAACGCGTCTTCTTTTCTCTTTTTCTTTTGACAACTTCAATTTCAACACCTTGACTTTGTCTGTTTCGGTGTTATTAAATGCAAGAAGGAGTTCATCAATAAACTTGTCGTGTTCCATTCTTAAACGCCGACGCTCTTCTTGCACGGATGTCTCGGGCCTCTCTTGTGCTTCCTCCATCTGCCGCCTTAGGGACGCTAACGACTGGAAGATTTGCCTATATTAGCTTCCTTGATTTAACATTTCAATAAGAATCAAATACTAGCAACATTTCCTTTAGCGATGTCAGAAGCATATAACCCTTATGCTTTTGGCGATGTACAATGCGTTTCCTTCTTCCTCCTGAGTGTTTGAATGACGGGGTGTTTCCTGGGTACAATTTTAGACGTGGAAAAATGGGTAAAGAAATGAAACCGAACAAGGCGATATACTATAATGGAGTAAACATGGTTATATGACGTTGTGGAAAGATCATACACATAGGATTGTTTTGCTAGTCGAAAACGTCAAAGTTAGGTCTTAAACATGCCCCACATTACAAAGTTAACGGTTGCATAATTCCACAAGGTAAAAAAAAGGGAGAGCGCAACAGCAAGGTTCATGGCATGAAGAAGTCATAGGAAGCACATTCCCTTTGTCTAGGATGGATCAAGAAGAATGTGAATGCATTCCAGTATAACATTAAGTAATATTAATTACATGGACTCTCTTTATTCGATTACCTCAACAACTTCCTGATTTTCTCTCCTTAGAGCTTGCATACTAGAAATAGCACAGCTATATGTTGCATCTGATTGGCTAATGTGCTGTAGGTAGATTAATTTTCAATTAAAAAATGTGCGATTAAACCATGATTAAAAGAAACAATAACTAGACTAGGCCAATATACTGAAACAACTTCACCTACAAATAATATAAGTGACGCACACTGGGCTGCGTTTTTCAATTCCACAATTTGTTGCATGCATGATTCCATGGCTAGTAATACTATGCAAACATACTCTGCTCTTCAATAGATACGTGAGAAAAAAAAAAGGAGCATTCCAATCACTTGCAAGGACGAAGTACAATAAAAATTCTAAATACTGTAAAATCGTGTAAGAACTTAGCATTAATCGGCCTTTGAACAACTGGACCCTGGCGTCTAATAGACTGAGTGGCAGACGTTGTGCATGGGCACATATTTTCCTGATGCAAATCGTTTATTTGAATGCTCAGAAATAGTGCTGATGCTCAGTTTTTTTAGCTTGATCTAACAGTGGCTTTACATAATCACTGCAATTGCTAACTTATCTCTACTCTCGTAGGGATTGCAGCAATCATATGGAAATCAGCATCAATACTTCATTATATTATAAAGTTCGGTATAAATACCTCTTGAAGCATGTTACATTTCTCTTGTTCTTTATTAACCACCTGCAACATCGAGCAAACTAATGTAACTGTGCATTTGTTCAGGACAATTAATACATGTACAGTTTAATAAACTATAAAAATAATGTAAATTAGACGATCTGAAAACTACTGGATGGTTAAGGGATCGATAGCCTGCACATGTGTAAACTTAAAGAAAGGTCTCAATGAGCATTTTGGCTCAGAATGGAAGCAGCCAGTAAAGCACTTATGTAAGTTGCCCATTGCCATTTTAGTGCAGCTGACCTTCAAAGGGATAATTATAGCAGAGCTCTCGCAAGCTCGGAGCACCATGGTTAAAAATATACGGTTATCTATGCATCCAAGAAATTTTGGTTCAGCCAAAATCGTCCGCATTACCGTTACGTCCACACTTCTTTTGCTTAACTTGATTAATTGGACATTCATGTTATGATCAATTGACAGCTGTCAAAATATGGTATACGCTGATCAGTGTCACATCACTGTATTGCGGGCTCAGGTGTATAGGTTGTGGTTTAATTACATCCTTGGTTTAAAATTTATTTGTTTTGTTTTGGGGTATGGTAATGTGTGATAATAAAATTTAAACCAAGGTTAAAAATGAAACCACAACATATACATCTCAGTGAGGTGACGTGTTTTTAAAAGTTGGCGAGTTCGGCGAGTTATGGTATTCAAAGGATCGCAGGCTCAGGAAACTTTACCTCAGAAAGACATTTCTTAAAAGTTCTTACGGAGAGTTTTGCTTTTGTCCTTGGCTAAATTTATATATTAAGCTTAACGACTATGTTTAGTTGTACTTGCAGGTAATCCTGTACCTCTTGCAACATGTTGATTGACTGCTTATTATCAGCCACCAACGCTGTACTGTCCTTTATAAGACGAGTAGACTAAAAAAGAGTACGAAAATCAGTATGGCTATTTATTATTTACACAGTATATCGGTTAGATGGGCAAAGTCTCTAAGATTTAGGTACCTTGAAGAGTGCCATGGTTGAACCTAAGCCAGTCTACTAGTACATGTGCCTGTTAGAAAGTGTATTTGACAAAAGACAGGAGTGGACTGAAACTAGGGCCTACATTTTCAAGTTAAGAGCTTCCTTGTTTCGTTTATCATCATTATACTTATCATTTTGTTCACCAACAAGCGTGATCTACAAAAACACTTTAAGAGGGAGAAATACTTTAAGATCGATCTTAAAGTGCATCAGAGAACAGGAACATGAACACAGGCCAAGTATAACAGATTGTGGAAATTTACTGACCAGCTGTTTGACAGACCAACAATTTGAGCTTGTACAAGCTGTAAATGAGTCACGCGGCACAAGAAATTGCAACTCGTTTTAAAGAATTAGAGTTTGAGAAAGAATGTGGCAGATGTTGTACAATAGTTTGTGATCATTCCATTAATTGCATTTTGTTTTATGCCAAAAAATGATTTGCATTGATTGCAGTGTAAGAGGGGGAAGGGAACCCCATGTGTACTTGCATGAGCTTTAGGAGTGTTCCAATAAACCAATTGAAAATACTGCTGCGCAGTCGAGCCTCCCATAAGCGACCACCCAAGACGCAAACACTGAGTGGTCGCTTACGGGAGGTGGTCGTTTACAAGAATCGAACCATCCAGGAGGTCTCTTCCGAGAATTGGTCCAGGCACATCTACTTCACGGAAGACAATTTATTGCACGCAATGCCTAAGTTAGGATATGTGTAGTTCCATGTTGTCACTAAAGTTCTTCGTTCTAAGTAACATAGTGCACACAGGAAAAATAGAGATCAGAGAATGTGTCACAAGGTCGCTTACAAGAGGCTGAAAACAATGGAAAATCATAAACCGTGAGGCCCAAAAAGTGGTCGCGGTCGCTTACAGGAGGTGGTCGTTTATTAGCGGTTCCAACTGTAAGGCTTTGACTGGGAATATTTTGGTGTTTTGGATTGGCGGTCGCTTTTGGGAGGTGGTCGCTTACAACAGGTGGTCGGACATAGAGGTTCGACTGTATTAGATTAAGCTGTGATGAGCTCTCCAAAATTATACTTTTCACCAATTGTTTTTTTTTTTTCACTGATAGTGTGGTCTCACAGCTGTTTGGTGCCTCAAAGAATGCTAAATTCTAAACAAAGTAAACCAGTAGATAATTGCTAGGAAAATCTTCTTGCCCTGTCCCACATCTTTGACCTCAGAGCTTTCACGCCGCTGTAATCTCAGCCACAAATGAACCCGGGGGGCACTCCCTTATATAAGCCATAAAGGTTTGTGCCCCCCGAAGGGTACGGTTTTTGCGCCGTTTGGGTCTGAAAACAGGTATAAATCGAATTCGAAGTGGATTTTAAGAAATCTTTCTTGTTGGCGTTCTAATCTTAGTAATGATGACATAATTTCTGCCTGTGAAAGGTCTGTAGACTGTAGACGGAATTTGATGGTCGGCGAATTTCTGTTATCGTTCATCGTTCTGCTACTGATAAGCTAGCCGTTGAATCATTCACTCGTCTTGCTTGTTTTGGGCCGAGTCTTATTCCGGTCAAAGAGAGAGAAAGTGTCTGGCAAGGTTCAGCTGAAGGTTTCCAATCATAGATTTGTGAACTCGTGTCTGGCAAACTCACTTAGTGTTAAAATATAGACTGTTCTCCGCACCTTATAACTTCATCTGCCCTTAACGGTAGTGTGTTTTGGTCCATAACTTTCATAACAACTGCATGCTCCATAGAATGTCACTGATAACACATAACGCAAAAGAGTATCGAAGTATGACTGCAATGTCACAAAATCTACCTATTGTAAGCCGTTCCTTCGGGATTTTTTGTGTTTTACGTCATCCTAACCATTTCGTACTAAAATTACTTGCGGGCGCAAACAATAGAAACGTCATCATTACCGACCGATTCCTCGCGGCCCCTGTTCAAGCAAATGGAGATGTTTTTCTATATTGACTGTATGATTGTATATTTCAACTGTAAATACTTTCCTTAATATACGCGCGAGTCACTAGAGTGCCTCCTCGGGATTTCGCCTTCTGGGGGAAATCCCTGCCGGGGCAATAAGATTATTAACATAGAAAATAAATAATTATAAGTGTACAATGATGTATAGTCAGATATACCTCTCGAAGTTTTTCTTCCAAATCAGCACATGTAGCCCTACAATTCTGAATAAAAAAGTGACTGATGTTAACAAAAAAAGAAGGCCTACTAATTCTGGTTAAAAAAAAAACATTTTCCTCTAAAATCAAACACATTGCTGGAACCAATTAGAACACATCTCTTTATATTATTGCTATGACTTGTAGTTACACTCTACCCTCAACATATCAAATTTAAGAATAAAAAACTCAGAAATTCCTCTTAAATCAGGGGCACCCAACGACAATTTTCGGAAAAATATCTGTTCGGGAGACGATCTGAGATCTAGAATTTTCGGAACATTTGTTGTAAAATTTCTTGCTTGCCTGCCTCTCCTAGGATTTTCGAACATATAAAAAATTGTATAATTGCCTATTTTTAACGGATTTTTACCCTCAAAAGGTCACCTAGAATTTTCAGGAGCCTTTTTTCTGGCTGAAATTTTCGAAAAGGCGAGTTTTGATCCCTATAATTTTCGGATCACTAGACTTTCAGCTAGGAAATCCGAACAGATGAAAAATTTTTAGGGGATAAAAATATGCCTTTATCTACCGTTTAAATACTAAAATACGTTTAACAATGCTATGTTTAAGTAGTTTTCAACTATATTCTCGTTGGGTGCCCCTGTTAAATAAGTATGCTGATGACAAAGAAAAAAACTTATGTAGTTTATCCAGTGTATGATGTATGTTCCCTGTATGTGTATATATTTAAGAAAAGTCTAACCATAACATTGAGATACAGTGTGCCTTTAATATACACACTATAACATACCCAGTCTCTGGGAAGAGATTATGGAAGTAACAGTTGTGGTATGAGCGTGGCCTGATAACGGACGCATGCGCAAGAGGGGAAGGCAATTTTCTCGTGGGCCTTTTTCTAAGCACTTTCACAATTACTCTCTTGTATATAAAAGGCCAAGACTAGAGCAGTATCCAAGTCTTAGAACAACAGTCATTACAGCTGTGCATGTAAGCAAAGAAGGAACTGTGGGCTCAATTAGTACTAGCATTATGAAGCATGTAATTTTGCAGCAGACTTACCATCAACTCCATTCGCAAATTGCTGTTCCGTACCTCAAGATTTTTATAGAGTAATTCCTTTGTTTGTAGCTTCTAATAAATTTTCAAAAAATATAAGCAAATTAATTACATTTTACAGCTGTGTGTGACTGTACTGTAAGTTTTTAAGTTTTTTGTATCTCTGACATCCTGCTATAATGGCTTAATTGTCAAAAATCAATGATCATGTACAGTGTACAAAATATTATGCCATAGGTAAGACTCCTTCTCAGGTTGAACCAGAATTGTCTTGCTCCTATGAATAACTTAGTAGGCCAGCTAGGGAAATAAACAAAACTAGGTAGGTTAAATACTCATGGTTAAACATGCAGATTGTAGTGTACAATTTAAACAGAAAAGCCACCATACAAAGAACCTGTAATAAAGGCATCCCATTTGATCCCACACCTCTCACAGACACCCTCCCTCCACAAACTTGAAAAGATAATGGCGAAAAGTGGAAGTTCTAGCTCACTCATATATTTTATGAGTTACATGTATGGTGGAGGTCCAACACAAAACTGAGCCAGGTTGTCTTACATGAAACAAGTGGACTGACCTGTGTCAAGTAATTAACACTTGATTGAAGCTCCTCAATTTTCTAAAGAAGAAAAAGTCAGACAATGAAAAATCTGATGGATAGCCCCAATGTACCTAACAGCTGTACATGTACACCACCAAACAACACCATTATATAAGACAAGACTTACAAATTTTTTGTATTTAAAGAATTAAAATTTATTTACCTTTTGGAATTCTTCTAGGAGACCACCGTTTTCAGAAGTATCATTATTCTCAGTTTCCCTGCGTTGTAATACATGAACTTCTGATCCATGGCTTGAAATTTCAGAGCTGATTATTGACGATGCTGAACATGAATCATAATGTTCTTCAGTTCTGGAAATTTCATTCTGCAGCTGCTGGCCTGTGTCACTGATGCTTTCAGCTGATAATGACAAAAACTGGTTATCAACCATTCTATTTGAGGCACAAGTAGAGGGCTGCCTTGTGACTCTACTGGAGCTTTTGCCACTCGAAGGCGCACTGGTTTGTGATGCTGATGGCATACTGGATTTTGACACTAGTGACGTTGCACTTCTCCGTGACACAACGGGAGTACTGGTTTGAGACCCTGGTAAGCATCCAAACTGGCTTGGCACAATGGAGGTGGACTGGTTTGTGACACAGGTCATGCGTTGCTGTTCTGGGACGACAATGCTGTTTGGTGATGCCACTATTTCTTCTGCTGCTGTTGTTGTTTCTGCATACGATGATGATGATAACAATGATGATGCATTATCACCTGACAATACAACACTGTTGTCTCTGGATGAAACAGAGAAAACCCCACTATCATCTATGCCAGCTGCTGTAATTCCAGTGGAGCTTTCATTGGGAAGGTTAGTTAGGTCGTCAGACTGTTTATCCTCTGAAAAAGGGGCAGGCAAACTCCACGGTGGCCACACTTTAGATGAAGGCATTTTTGCATCAGATGGAGACAAGAGTCTTTCTGTCACCTTTCTAGCTGCCGCTGCAGTGTCCACTGAGCCATTATCTAGTTCACTGACTGCAAGTTGGTCAGAAAATGTTGCTGACATTGCCAGTAACTGCCCACTGACTTCCTTGGGAGGAACCAAACCTGGGGAAGCATAAGAAATTAGGTAAGTGAATTACCTTATTCTCACTTAATACTCGCCAAATAAAAAAATCGCTAAAAATTCCTAAAAATTCTCTTAAAATCACAAAATTTACTCGTGAAATATGTTACGATTTTTCCGAAATTTATTCCTCCTGGAATTAAGTGAGAATAAGACAGTATAGTAATGAATTTAAGTTAAAAATTGAGAGCCAGTACACATGAAGATACAATGCTTTCCTTTTCTTTTGCATGGCAGTCTTGCATATGATCTACAGAATGCATCATTCTATAATGGGAGGTAAAGTTTGATTCATCTGGTTCTCCAAAAATCTCCTGCCTTGGAACAGGGTTGTGGTTGTTCAAAACTGGATTTAAATAACCTAGGGTTAGTAAAAAATTTGAATTTAGATATGAAAGCTTAAAAAGCAAATTTTCAGTTTATTTATTTATTTATTTATTATTGTGTCTTGGTAAAAACAAAAGAAGAAATTATATAAAAAAGTACGCGTAATTTTATGCTTTACACAAAAGAATAATTAAAATTTAAGCTGGGGTTACTGCTAATCAACCTTTGAACAATGAGCCCAGGGTTATATTACACAATGTACTTCTGGCACTGTCCAGTAAAAAGTAATCATAAAGTAATATTACAAATATAGCACCAAAAAATCAATCATTGAAAAGTCCTACAACAGATCTTATGTGTCAGTAATTTATACAGTGTACATGTACTCAGTGCTAAGTTATGGTGAAATATTACTCACACAATGCACCTTCACTAACAGTACTCACCATCCCCAAAAGTTGTCCCTGATTCATCATTTTTTTGATCACCAACAGTACGGGGGTTAGCCACAGGAATAGGTCCTAGACCTACAGGTACATTTGTGCATGGCAGCCACAAATTAAAATAGATAATTTCTTATCAGTCATCACTACATAAATAATTATTGCTGATGCAGTCTTAGTACAGCTGTAAGAACGTAAAGGTGTAGATATTTAATGTAAAATACTGTTATGTAAAATCTGATGATGAATTCAAATTACCCTTTCAAGTTCTTCATGCATGCGCAGGAGGTCAACTGTAACAATTGATTTAAATAAGTCTTGCATTTTTTCCAGTTATTGTCACATTTGAAACAAGCAGTATGTCATACACGTAGGCAGGGCTGAGGTAAGAAGCATACATGTGGGTTGCTGTTGTGTCAAAATTGCGGTAATGAGACTGTTTTGGGAGACGAATTTGAATTTGTAAAGGGTTCAGATTTCGACATTCAAAGGTAACCTGTCTCCTCTTGATTGTTAACCTTGGGCCGGTTACCCCTCTTCCCAAGAGTTTGTTATCTAGAGCTTCTATTTACACATTACTTCTCTGTTGGACATGCTGGATTTTACAGGCTAATTATAAGACAAGCTTCTGGGCTCTCCTCAGTTGCTCTCAGAGCACAGCACCAGGCATTAAATTTATTAAGACATTTACCAGACGGTAATGTATGCTCTGTTCGATCTCTAAAGCCTTATTTATGAACGAAAGCATGCTAATTTTAAGATACAAACAAAGCTGTTCGTGGTTGGAACCTGACTAATTTGTCGTATGTTTGTCATCATATTTTCTTAGCATCGCGCAGATTGGTCCCTGTTTTCAAGGCCCTATTCATGGCTAGACTTTAATCATGATAAGACTAGGTAGCTTATGGTACAACTGTATTCATTGGTCGAGTTTTAAGACGCTGTCTAGCTATAAAGTTCTGCTATTTCAGACCTGGTCATTATTCGTCTAGCTTGCACGAAAGCAAACAGTTACAGTAATTTTGTTACCCACCCTCCCACCCTATGGAGCAGTTTTGTTGTGTTAGGTATCACTAAAGTTTGGGGGGTCACTCCTTGTGGTGTGGTTAAGTCTGCGTTGCGACTCCCCCCAAGCTTTTGGCATTGCTTCCCGTACGAAACTTGCAGCGCTGTACAGCGCTACAAAATCACTTCAAAATAGCTGTACAGCTAAATTACAGCTGTTTAGCAGCATTTTAGAAGCCAAATAGCAGCTTAATTCAAGTTGCAGCGGGATGCAAAAGCGCTGTGCAGCCTTTGAAGCTCTCGGCAGCAGTTTCGCAGCGCAGTTGCCGAATTTAAAATGCTGCGAAGTAGCTGCAGTAACGCTGCAATTCAGCTTCAGTCGTTCTGAAAGCGCAACGTTCTTGAGCGTCAGTAACATGAATCACCAGAAAAGCCTTGCCACAGATTATGGTTTTTATAACGAGAAAACTTTGACTGCACCTCTAAGAAAAGTGAGTAAGCTTGTCGGCAGGGAAGATTACTTAATATTGAATAAACCTCCAAATTCTATGCTTTCGGAAAAAAGATTTCAATAAATTTCATTCCGCAACTTGCGAGTGTGGGAATGTTATCGCTAATTCCCTGGAGACATTCTAGGTCGTAATCTAATTGGTCGGTACTTTTGCATAAGATCCCATTACATGTACACCTCAGAGAAAAACATTTGTGACCATTGAATGAAAGGCGCAAACATTAATAAAGTTTATTGCATCTAGTTCTGTTTCGAGATGGAAGTTCTGTTGATGTTTTTGGATGGAACAGCTCAAAGGTATTTGTAAACAACGCACTGTACAGTGACTTCTACGCTGAGTACCGACGAATCAAACCAGAGTAAGCAGAACAGATACAAGAATCTCAGCTGGAGTTCCCATGAACTTACACTTAAAAACATTCAAGACAATGTACGTTCCTTAGTCCATTGTAAAATTTAACGACGACCAAAGTAAAATTGGGTTGATTTCTTTAGTGAAAAGAGTGTAGCAGATCGTGGATCATGGACAAAACGTCAAGGTGAGCAATGTCAAGCTTAACCCGTTGCAATGAATCAAAATAATAACTTGGCTGCTGTCCGTGTAAACTTTGTGTAGAACAATCACTGTTATTCTCTTTATTTTTAAAAAAGATCAATTTTTATGTCTGCATGTTAATGGATGTTCTTACATTTAGATGAGTGACCATGATTCCTGAATATTTACAAAGCGAGAATGTTGCAGATTTGTTATGTCATGTGAATTTGTAACGTGTACGCCTGGATACTAATAAAGTATCAGTTGCATTTTGACTTTCTAGTGGTTTTTTCTCTGCTAGTAAGGCCTTGTCAACTCCTCTACCATGTATCATGATTATTGTATTATTGAAGTCTGCATTTCTTTTTTTTGTACTAACGAGTGGTAGGCCATTACGGGTAACAACGTTCTTTGTCTTTTCAAAGCCACTTTGCAGCGCAGATCGTGATTCCGGAATCTTCTGCACTGCTGCAAAAGCGCTGTTTATCGCTGTCAAAGGGCTTTCCACTGCAGCGCGAAACAGCCAAAATTTGCTACTGCCGCAGCCAGCCTTTTTACAGCTCTTTTGTAGCGCTTCTTGAAGTCATTCTGCAGCGCTGCAGCAGTGCTGCACGTTTCGTATGGGTTGTGTCTTGCCATCTTATTCATTTCCCTTAATCTTGTCCGATCCAGCCCGTGCGGCGCTAAGGAGATAAGAAAGGCTCTGCCAATACACTTGTCCTACCTCACGGTGGTGAGGGGATAAGTGAGGCTTGTGTTTTTGCTGTGCGCATAACCTGAGGTCGCTAGAACCTGCCACAGGGCTGTGTCCCCCCCCTTATTACGCCATCTTGTAGTAATTGTCTTATTTGCCTGCGTGCGCTTTTTAGTTTTGTTACCTTTTCATGCATA
Organism: Porites lobata; assembly: GCA_942486035.1. Taxonomy (NCBI): domain Eukaryota; kingdom Metazoa; phylum Cnidaria; class Anthozoa; order Scleractinia; family Poritidae; genus Porites; species Porites lobata. The sequence continues at coordinate 1,905,080 of CALNXK010000020.1, read as the reverse complement.
TCTTAAGCGGAATAGTGACATTAATTAATATTACTAAGCCTTTGCAGAACTATTCTATCCCAACCCAGTCAACATGATAACACAAAATAAAGAACCTTTACATTACAATCAGACAGACTGGAAGAATGTTAAGTCACTATAAATACTAAGCTGAAAATAAATAATTTTAAAAAAATACAGAATATGCAACAGGATTTCATGCAGCTTTCCGATTAGATTTATTTTTATGCTGCGATAAAAAGCTATATGAGGCTTCTCTACACTGTTTTTACCTGGAGAATGACGTTGTTCATTGAAAGATTCAATGACACCAAGGAAGTCTTCTAAACAACCAGTTTCTTCAAAGATAATTTTCCAGTTTGGTAGAGAAAGCTGTCCATGCCTCTCTTCAAAATTATACACCACTTCATGTACTGACTTGAAATGCTTGGAAGCTTCTTCTTTCAAACCAAGTGCCTTCAGCAGACCATCTAGTACCTCTTTTGTCTCTAAGACTTCCAACAACTTTTCTTTCAGTAGAATGGATGGATAGCTCTTAGTATTTGGTGAAAGACCTTTGTGAAGCAACAAATTGAATGAAGATATAAGAATAACACAATAATAGACCTTGTTATTGTTGTTGTACATGTATTAAGGAAATTAAAAAGACAAAAAAATGACTTACATATTTTTTACCTTACCGTATAAATAATTATCCATGGCTTAAGCAATTCCAGCAGCACATTACAACTATGAAACAGAGAAAAAAAAACAGTCCCTCAAAGTGAAAATCAACCCTGATATGTCATTACTTTGTAATCTGCTAGCGAAAGTCAACCTTTACTAATCTTGTCAGTTTGAAAATCAGCTGTGTAAGTGCTTGAAATCCAGCTTCCACATTAACATGCTTTTTAGCTCATGCAGAGTTCACTCTCCTGGCAATGGCAAATTCACAGTATATTATGTTACACATGTACATGTTTTACGGGGCTTTTGTAGGAAAAGTTCTAATTAAGAATAGTCCAGTTTTAAACCTTACTAATAAATAAGTCATGTTCAAATAGGAAGTCAGTTAACTTGGGTGAGAAAGCAATAATTAGCGCTATTATTCATTCAAAATACATTGTATCTTGCTGTTTCTGATTAGAAATCCCGGCTGGCTAACTCTTCTTAACCTACTGGCACTTACCATAAATATTTATTTGGAAGACATGCTGTAGGCAATAACTCGACATCAATTTGTTGCATTACTGCTAATTGCCTTATTACCCATTCATCAACCTTGTTTCCAGGCAGTGGCACGGCAGACTAGGTGTTTATGCCTGAGCGAACGAAAAGAAAAAAATGATGTTCACACCTTTCCAACAATGAAATAGATGACTTTCTGACTGAAAATGAACAAAGTAAATGCAACAATTAATACACCAAAAATATTGCTAGATGGATGTCATCTATTCTAAGGAGTATCTGCAACAAAGAAACCAATATCCTCAAACTTCATTGAGAAACAAGCAAATGTCTGAGGAAAGTCTGTGAGGCGGCAACTGTAACATTATTTATATTATTAAGGATGATATGAAGATTTTGTTTAAAGCATGTATATGATTGCAGAGGCTTCACGTAAACCTTTGTTTGCAAATTTGAAAATTCTTGATGTTTTTAGTATCTACTCACTCCAAGTAAGTTCTTTCATGTACCTATATCATCATGACGCTTTACCTACTGCTTACTCAAATCTTTCAAACTGGAAATCAGATTTATCAATATTCAACAAGATACTCTGACTTTTACCAACCTCATACCTGTACTACAGACAAATATTAAAAAATTTTTGGTCCTGTTTCAAGGTCCTAGAATAAGGAATTCATTACCGAACAACATCAGAAACGCCCCAACTTTTAATATATCCAAGCGTGTGATCAAACCATTTTTGAGGGTCAGACAACCTAAATACCTTAACACCTTATATCTATATTTTTCTCTAAACACACTTATATGTCCTTTTTCTTTTCCCCAGCACAGTCACTCCCTCCAAGTAGTATGCTCATTTTAAATTTAGTATTAATTAACCTATTTATTAGCTTTTTTACTCTACTTGTAATTTATTCTGTGTGGCAAAATAACAAAATAAAATAAATCAATGCCATTATAAATCAAGTTAAGAGTTAAGTGAAGTAATTGCTATGGAAAATGTGGCATCCGGGCTATACATTGCTATTTTCTCTATGGGAAATAATATTTCAGTTACAATCAGTTAGGCATATTTAATTATATCAAACACAACATAAGCTTATACCAACTGAAGCTATAGGGGCTACAGTGCTATTACAAAGGGTACTAAAATGAGCACTGTGTTTTAAACTTTAAAAAAATGTGCTAGCGAAGCAATTTTGCTACTTGTTTATAAACTCGGTAATGCAGAAGTGTGAAACCTCTCAAACCCTGAAGCACCTTTATTGCTTCCGATCAGAGGGCTTCTGATGTTACTGTATAGTTTATATTAATGTTCTGCCAATGATTTGTGTCTTTTTTCACAAGTCCAAGCTACACCGAACAACAAAACTCAATATTCAGGTGCCGTGAATAATTTGCGAGGCATACAACGACTGTGTCACCCATGCTGTAAAAATTCACGCGCACAAATTCTACGTCGAGAAAGTCAATACCACCAAAAGAAAAGAAGGCGTGTGAGCTTTTACTCTAAAGTATTTAAAAGCAGATAAATGTGGTAGAACAATCGAGTTTTAGTGATAATTGCAATTATGATCATTGCTTCTAAATCGACGACGATATCGTACGCAAATATTACACGGAAACCGGTCGTTTCGCCTACAAGTCGTTTCACCTACACTCTGGTTGATTCGCCTACACGATCAAAGTCGTTTCGCCTACAATGAATTACTTATAACATAACAGTGTATAAATAGCAGTAAAGCTTAAACGTAATAATCGTACCAGTGTCATTTCATGTCTTTTTTTGATGCACTGTGAAACGGCACATTTTTGTCCGGTTTTCCTTTCATCAAGTCGGAATTCACTGGATCCCAGTCCTTTGCGATGGATCCTTGTTCTAGTCCACGCGCGGTTCGGTAAATTAACGTTCAGTTTAGGGACTAGGGGTAAGCGCCATTACTACCCCCTTTATTTTTCGCTGGCTATCAATCGACTTTAATTTCCGGTGGGGAGACTATGTTCTCATCGCCAATGTTCTAACGTGAGCGGGGTTGAAAGTGTTTAATAGACAAAGGAAGGTTTCCCTCTCAGGAAACACGCGCTCGTGCTATTGTAATGCGTTTCTAAAAGGCAAATAATTAGCATCAGTTAATCCAATTGAATGAATAAAGGAAATCAACAAATCACGGTTAAGATGAATTAATGTGATCCTCTTGAATTAATGAAATCAGTGTCCTCGAGTATAAAAGCTTGAACATTCATAAAGCACGCCACCCGATCATCGATCACACTAGAAACATATTCCTCTATATTCACGAACGACTCACGAACTGTTCACGAATGGCGGACAAGTGTATCGCATGTAACAAAATCGTCTCTACAAGGCAACAAGCCATCCAATGCGATGGTTGTTTGAAATGGAACCACAGAACCTGTAACACTGGTAAGTGTAATCTTCTGCAGTTTTTCGTGAATTCTCTGGTAAGTGTGATCTTCTGCAGTTTTTCGTGAATTCTCTACATTGTTCCTTACCTCACTCTTTTATCATTTCGCAGGCATTTCTCAACAAGAGTATAGAGAAGCTGTCAACGCCGGCACGGGAATACAGTGGTTGTGTGAGCCCTGTCAGGTGCCAGTTGCGGAGAGTTCTAGAATCTCATCAGAGTCGTCAGCCGCCATTTTAGACTCTTCTGAGTTTAACCCAACTCGTGTTGATTCTTACAATGTAAGTCTGTTAATTTCCTTTCTTTCTTTCAGATTTCCTGTTCACTTATTTAATCAACAGGATTTTGAACTGCATTGAAAACCTTTGCCGATTTGTTGTCACTTTCTTAGTTTAATTGCGCTCTTTTTGTGTTTAAGGACTGTTCCACCGATGATGAAGCATCGCTTCCCAACCCTCAAACCCAAAGCGAGACCCAAGACGACCCAAGTGAAAGAATGGTAAGTCTACTAACGAGTGTCAAGTTAGTGAAGCGTCCGTTTCAGCAACTTTTTACGATTAACGCCTTCATGCGAACAGATGATCACGCAAAGCAAGTACCACTCGTCTTCGTCTTGATGTCTGGAAGAAAGAAAAAAGACTATCGCAAGGTAACATGTCAATTAACTGTGTGTAATTTAGCATCTTGTTGTTATCACTCGAAGCAGTGGGTTTATAAAATATTTCATCCCCGCCAATAACCTGCAGCAATACCAAACTAAAACAAAAAAGAATTAAAAATTATTTATCTCTAAGAATTCATTTTTCATTAATTTTTTAGGTCATAAAGTCTATCCTTGACTTACTTCCTGTCGAACCTGACGTCCGTCAAATAACAGTGGATTTTGAAAAAGCACTGTGGAGTGTCCTTCGACAAGTCCTCCCTGGTGTAAAGATCAAGGGATGCGTATTCCATTGGACACAGGCCCTCTGGAGGAAGGTAGGTCTAACATGTCATTTGATTATCAGTACACGAATTTTGAGCTGATTAAATTCCATGACTTTCCGTATGCTAATTTTCGAAAATTTTTTGAGCTATTCGCGCTTTTGAGACTACCAACAATCGACAAAGAAACATGAGTATTTAAGTGTCTCTAAGAATTCTCAAGTCTTTACTAGTAAGCTTAAAGATGAAGTTTATGTTTTAAGCCCCCGGTTTTTATTAAATTTTTCATTTATTTTCTACAGATTCAAGAGCTTGGGCTTCAGCAGCCCTACTGCAATGACCAGGGCACCTACATTTATCTTCGAAAGTTCATGGCGTTGCCATTTTTGCCCGAACAAGAAATCCCGCCGATGTTCCAACATCTAAGACAGCAGGCCACCACAGCCCCACTACAGCAGTTTGTGGCGTACGTTTCAGAAATTTGGATCACCAACAGCACTTGGCCCCCTTCAAGTTGGAGCGTGTACATGATGGCCACCAGGAGTAATAATGATGTTGAAGGTTGGCACCACGGGCTGCATCGTCGCGCCGCAGGTAGACAGAACCTAAATTTATACCTACTAATCGATCTACTTCATCAAGAGGCCCGATTAACCGCTCTAAGAATCCGCCTAGTTTCCGAGAAAAAATTAACAAGAATTCAGCGGAAAAAGTACAGGTCCATGCAGACCAGAATCTTCGAGTTATGGGAAGATTATCAACAGAATCGAAGAAGCGTGGAGCAGCTGTTACGGCAATGTGCCCACTTAAATGGACCGAAACGCTCTAATTAATTATATTTGTGAACTCCTAGGTTAGATTAGAAGTAATCTCATATTAGTAGGTTGAGTGACGAGAATTTCAAAATATAATTTAACGTTACGTCCGTCTCTGAGTGTAATAGGTTCCTAGATTAGAAGACATCTCATATTGGTAGGTTAAGTAACGAGAATTTCAAAATATAATTTAAGGGGCGGGTATCACTTGGATACCCATATGTCCCCGAGTGTAATAGGTTCCTAGATTAGAAGACATCTCATATTAGTAGGTTAAGTAACGAGAATTTCAAAATATAATTTAAGGGGCGGGTATCACTTGGATACCCACATGTCCCCGAGTGTAATAGGTTACTAGATTGTATCACTTGGATACCCACATGTCCCCGAGTGTAATAGGTTACTAGATTGTAAATAATAAAAATGGTAGACATGACGATATTGCTGTGTTATCATTTGAGTTTTTACTTTTTGTCTTAGCCTGCGCCTACTGTAGTCTTAGTCTTAGTCTGTACTGTAGTCTTAATGTTCGACGTCATAATCACATGAATTGTTGTAGCACGTGCTAACAAGATGGCGGCATTTTGACACTTTTACCGCGTGAGTTGTGTTTGTTGTGGAACTCCTTTTTTACTTGAAAAGATAGATCGTGAAGGCGGATCGATCTGAGTGTGAAGAAAGATCGGTTGTTGACAGGCCTGAACTCGGCAAAAGGTAAGATTTAACTTGTTTTAGTTCAATACTTGTCGATCTTCAATCGCAACTGTGTAGGCGAAACGACTTTGATCGTGTAGGCGGATCGATCTGGGTGTGAAGAAAGATCGGTTGTTGACAGGCCTGTACTCGGCAAAAGGTAAAATTTAACTTGTTTTAGTTCAATACTAGTCGATCTTCAATCGCAACTGTGTAGGCGAAACGACTTTGATCGTGTAGGCGGATCGATCTGAGTGTGAAGAAAGATCGGTTGTTGACACGCCTCAACTCGGCAAAAGGTAAAATTAAACTTGTTTTAGTTTAATACTTATCGATCTTCAATCGCAACTGTGTAGGCGAAACGACTTTGATCGTGTAGGCGAATCGACCTAAGTGTAGGCGAAACGACTTGTAGGCGAAACGACTTGTAGGCGAAACGACCGACATTCTATTACACATGTATCACAATGCGACAAACTTAATTAAACTCCTTTCTTGCTGGCAGAGGCCCCGTTTCCCGTTACAATATTACAACGGAAAATTAAAGTTGACTGCAAACGTTGCAAATGTCACAGTTGAGCTATTAAAAACATTATTTGCAGCGGATCTAAGCTTAGCGAAAACGCTAAGGTTAAGCTAGCTTACAAGTAACGAACCTTAAGTTATAGAGGAATCTCAATATTAAGCTTATTTTACCTCTTATGTTCGAAATCACTCGAACAACAACTAACAAGACGGGAGAAAGAGCCTGTAAAAAGATCAAGGAACCGTTAAAAATACCAAGAGGCCGCTTTTTTGGTCATAGTAAATGTACCTGTCCTAATTTTTATGTAGACCAATGATCATCGTGTCCAAATGAAACTCCGATTGCAAGCCGACAGCTGAGCGGAGATTGATCGAGATTAGGCGGGAATGCGCGGGAAAAGCCGGCGCGAATTCAGCGGTACCAGTGATTCCCGTAGCTACGTCAGATATGGTAAACAAAATGTACAAGGAGGCGAAAGGGGTTTGAATTCTTCCTTTGTTCGTGGTCCTCGTGAGCTCTTGGTTTTATTTTATTTTATATAATCAGCGGGCGATCGTTCTTCCCTTTTGTTTGGGAGACAAGGGGAAAACGGCGCCCGATTTTTTTCCTTTTATCCCGGAAAATGACCTTCTGATGTCCTCCCCCGGCGAGAACGATGTAGTAAAACGATCGATAGTCCAGCACACGTTGTTGTCGGTTAAGGGGGCGAGGGGGGCTGCAGCCCCCCCAAATTTTAGGCAACTCAGATTTTTTGGGCAGCGAGAGAAAATTTGGGCAAAGTCAGCTTTTAAAGACGTCTCCATGTTTATTTAATTTAATTATTTTGAAGACCTGAATATTAACCTAAAGTCGGCGTAATAATCCAGTTACATTACAGTGGTTGCCTAGCATGTGATGAGTAATTTACATATTTGCAGTTTTTTTATTGGTGGGCACTATACTGCACTGCACTAGCTGGAATTGGCTATTTCCAGTCGTGAATTGCTTAAAATAAACTTTCGCATAACTTTCTAGAATCATCTCCACTCGAAGAACAGTGTATGGCAGATAGCATCAGCAAAGGGTATGAAAATGAAGAAGTGGCTGACTACTGAATTCTCAGTTTGAATTAGTATAGCGAGAAGAATCCTAATTCTTTTAAAAACTCCATCGTCGAGGTTCCATGAAATTAATCGCTAATTTGTTAAAGTAGACCGGAATGTTTACAAAACTGCTGACAAGAGTGCCTCGATGACTAATCAAATCCTTCTTTCGATTCTAGCAATCAAGCAGAGCTATCTCCACGATCTTTCACACATGTTTTCAAAAAAGATTAAAACTACTATGAGGTGAAAATGCATGTCAAAAGCGCTTCGTTTTGCAGAGATAACGGCCAAACATCAAGATTTTCCTTTTCCTACCGTATTTCTAATAATAAAAACTTCATTCCAAAATATCTCGATAACGCTCTTAAGGTTTTGTTTAAACTTCACGAACATCAAGGCGACCGTATTGGAGAAAAATGCTCCTGTGAACGATTTTGTAAGGTTGCCCGTGCCGAGAATGATCGCTGAAGTAAAATAGGTAATGGGGTCATTTCGTTGCTATGACAGCTCCAATGTCATTGCAACCCTGATAATGACAAATTTTCATCTTAATACAACTGACGTCGCAATTTTTCCAAATGTTTGTTTATGGCATGGCGACGTAGTTTATGCTCAGATTTGGTATTGACCCTGAAAAACTGTATCGAGCCACCTTCATATGCCAGGACGGCCTCTGTTGTTGCAATATGGCCCTCATTTCTTTTCGACTCTTTCGTAAAAACTTGGGCAACTTGCGACATTTTTTTGGGGAAATGGTTTACCGCCCCCCCTGGCAAAAAATTTCCCGTACGCCTCTGGTTAAGAATTCACATTGCCTGCGTAGCTGGCGGTATTAAAGCACTAAGTATTGAAAGCATGGTTGGTGAGGTGTTTTGACTAGAGTCATCCTCATCATGAACAGCAGGAGTTGCCTGCTCTTTCTGTTTGGTGCTTTGGCCTTCAGCGGCGGCCTGGCTTTCATTCACGCTGAAAAAGAGCGGGAAAAACGGAAAACGGAAAACACTGTAACGAAGGACGATACTTCACACTTAGCTACATGTAGGTTTTGCCGAGAAGAATAGCTAAGACATCTAAGAAGTACGTCGATGAATTTTTTCCTTAGACGTTTTTCTCTTCATTTGGCGCAAACAACCAGCTATCAGAAAGAATATCCCTCAAATATGGCTTGTTGAAAGCTATTAATGAAGGTCCCCCGTGGGTACGCAGTATAAGGGCCTACACGGTGAGGCTCCACCTGAAATGATTACCTTTTTCAGGCCTCAGGTACATGTATATGAAAACGTAGGGATTTCTGGGGGTACTCCCTATGATGGCCTAATCGGGAAGGCTCTGCCCGAAAGGGGTATCTTTTCCATGCTTCAGGTATATGAAAGAGTAGTGGCAGTAGTCGGTTCATTGGTTGAAGTATGTAAAAGGGTAGGGAAATAGGTCATTGCATGCGGTCTGTGAAAAGGACCAAAAAGGACTAACAGACTTATTTTAGGGCTGTGAAAAAGACAAGAAAACGTCTTGGTTTAGTGATTCATACATATTTTAAAGACCATACATTCACAGCAGCTGAAAGGGATGCTGCGTTCTAACGTTGGTATGCGAAAGGGGTACCATTTGTCAATAGAAGGTATACGAAAGGGGCACCTTTTCTGTTTAAAATCATGGTTCATGCAACTTCAGACAAACAGCTTTCAAGGACTTTACAAGGATTTTTCAAGGACTAAGATTTATTTAATAAATCGGCATTCTTTACCCCCTTTGATAATCCTATTGGCTAAAACACGTCCTGGAGTCATTTACGATTTTTACTACTTCAGTTATCGTTGATCACATTATTTCTTTTATCCTACTTTCCGCAACAAGACTTCGCAAAATGACTGGGTATGACTTGCAATTGCATCTGAGGTACGGAAATAGCATTTGAAACAACGAAACAGAAATATATTATTCATTCACAATAATGTTTTAACGTTACCGGTGAGTTTTACAGGTTCTTACCACGAGGATGAGCCAAAGTTTCCTCCGCAAAAAAACTCTAATTTTACAGAAAAAGGTGTCTGGTGTAGACAAGGTTGTGAATTTTAAGGACTTCAGTTTCAAGACCTTATAAAGAAATCAAGTACTTTTCAAGGACCTAAAGCGAATTCAAGGAGTTTTTTTAAGACGACTTATAAAATTCAAAACCTTTTCAAGATTGTATGAACCATGGAAAATGGTATATAAAAGGGTAAGGGGTTGGACTTCGGGGCGAAGCCTGCCCATATAGAACTTTGTTGAGCCCCCCCCCCCCCCTCCCTACTCGGAGTGGTCCCCATCCCATTAGCTGCTCTATTTGCGGAAGGTTCATTGGACGGTCTGAGCAAAACGCCAAGATATCATCAAGTTTTATTCAGCCACATTAAAAGCTGCTGCTTTATTATTACATGTACAAAATCTTATGTTTTAAACATATATTTTATGGAAAGGTAGCTTTACTTTAGTGTCTCGCAACGACAATAACAACTTTATCAAGTTCGTGAATTTACAAATAAATCCATCTCCCAAACTTCTACATTAAACACGTATATGAAGCTTGATTTGAAAAGTAAAAACTAAAATAAATTTAAATCAAATTAAAAAACAAATAAATAAGCGAGCACGAGCTTCTCTGTTTGATAATATTTAAAACAGAGAAATGAACAAACGAAATAGTAAAACCAATATGGGAGAAAAAAGGACTTTTATGAGTTAAAATGAACCAACAGAATAGAATTTTCATTCTATCACTGTGGTGTGGACGTTGCTGTACAGATGGAGTCTTAAACGTTCAGCTCTATAAACCTCTTGGTTTCTTCTAGGCTCCCTTGCCAGTTTACCACCTTGTATTCATTTCAGTATTATGTATTTTACTTTGGCAAAATAAATGAACTGAAGTGAATTATAAGCAATTAACATAATAAATACAGACGAACTTCTTGGGAATGCCTTCGGAAATGTAGGACAGTGCAATGGTTTTTCGAAAAGACATACTTGAAGATGAAAACTCAGCTCTCTGTCCGTTACGTACTCTTTCTCGCGGGTTCGCACTGGGGCAAGTCTGGATTTCGCGATGAAAAATTAGGCCTGGTTTAGACGACGAAATTTTTTCGAACCGAGCCTAACGCATTGAATTAAGTACATAAAAAGTTTGGCGTCTGAATCAATTAGGAACGCCTGTTTCAATTTGGAAGGGCTCAGCCATTCCTCCCGCCTAGCCCAGCCGAGAATTTCGACTTTGGATCTACTTTGGAACAGCTTTGATTCAGACGCCGATCTCTTCATGTACCGAACGTAATGGATAAATCATTATAACGTATTTTGTAAGCAGTTTGACCGAAATACGCATTTTTCTTCTTTGAATTTAGTTCGACTGGAACTTAGCTTTTAAATTAATTTCTGTATACACATATCGTACTTAATCGAATAAATAATCACTTAAATACTATACATATCAAATATTTTCTATTGATTATAAACTCTATAATATATGCTATATTGTCATTCCTAGTCCTAAATACCTACAGTTCATTTCATTTTCAACTTTTTAGAATAAAAAATAGCAAGTACGAACACCCACGAGTTAAAAAACTTTGGTCTAGAAAACGCTATTAACACTAGTAAGAAAAATTTCTTTTAAGAAATATTGCCCAGTTTCTTTTGTCTAGGAAGTTCTAATGTATCTTACCGGTAAACCATTTTGTACAAACAGATGTTTGCAGTCTAATACAAAGATTTATGAAGCACAACGTAAAACAACCTTCGAAAATGAATACATGAAAGTACCTACAAAAAGTTAACATCTACATTAATAAAATCTACTTAGCAATTGTCGGAATTTAATGTTAGCAATACCTTGTATTAAATGATTGATTTCAATTACGATAATTAACCATGCAAAATATTGTGGGTGCATGTTTACCATTAACCAAGAGATTTCTAAACATTTCGGTTGCCACGTAGATGGAACACGCTTCCTTGGCATGTCCTACCGGATCATTTCCTGTAATAACGGTTCTTCTCTAAAGACGTACTCTTTCTTCGTTTTTTTTTTTGGTTAGTTTTGGCTGGGGAGTTCGTAGTGGATATTCGTGTTCCAGCTATCGGAGTACAACTAGTTTCCCATTTTCTTCCCCACCAAGAGTTCTAAGAGTTCTACGGCCTTGAAGCTTCCACGGCCATTCGAACGCGTGTCCATGGAATAAATTAACATTTCTGAGTTGCCTTAAGCCTCTGTTTCAAAGCGAGGCTAACTTCAAAGCCATTGATATGAAAATAATATTTTATTCTCACGCAAATAAAACTCATTTTCCAAGAAAGGTTTTGCAGTTAGCCTGTTTTGAAAGTGAGAGTTTTTGGAACTCGGAAATGGTCTATTGTATTAGAAACACGTAATAGTGTTGTTAATAATGCCATTGATGGCAAGGCTTTTCTCTTAGGGTCAGTTAGGGCCTGTTTACATGAAGGTGGGGGACCCCAGGTAGGCGAGGTAACATGTGGCAAGTTACCTACCTAACATGTAAACGTGACCACATTAAAATGAGACGCTATATGGACAGGCGGGTTACCCCACCTGCCTGAGGTTCCCCCACCTTCATGTGAACAGGCCCTTAGAAGAGAAGTGTTAGAAGGACAAGTATTCTACAGCATCTTCAAACAGGTCTTCATTGCTAGAATCCCCAGAGTCTGAGAAGAGAAGAAAAAGAAGAATCAGTGGACTCTTCAACCCTTTTGAAAACATTACGTAGTTTTTACATTAGTTTCGATGGTACTGTTTTTAGATCTTCATATGCTACTTACTTCACACTTAAATAAATGGAACACGAGACTGTTAGCACCAAAGGACTGAGTACAACTTCAACTTTTCAAAATTACTGGTTACTATTACACAATGCATCACAGAGACAACGTTGGTTGAGAATTCAAACATCGTTAACATTCACAAACAGGGCTCGACACTAACTTTTGACATAACTTGCCACTGTGGAAAGTAGATATGAAAATTTACTTTCCATAGTAAAATTTTACTTTCCAAAAATGAAAGAATCATATTTTCCACTATCCATAGTAGAAACATAACAAAATTAAGACTCTGTTCTTCCTTGTATTGCAGCCATAGAAACTCCTTAAGCCATCGTGGCATCGCTTGCTTCGAATATGCTCCAGCTGTTTGATTTTCAGTCTGTTCTCCTCCTTTGTTGCTTTCTTGGTCAACTTCATCAATCTTTTCGGAGTTTCCTTTGTTAACCTCACCATGTTTTATTTACTAGTCCACATGTGAAAGGCAAAATGGCGAGCACGGTCGATTGCATCATCTATTTCGTACCCAGGGTTTCTCGATCTGTCACTGACGATTCCAAGATGGTGGAGATAGAAAAACGCGAAACTTAGACGTTTAGCAAGGAAGCTCACTTGTAATAACTAAACACATTCGTTTTCTTTTCTTTTTTATTTGGCTGTTTAAAAAAATACTTTCCCGCGTTGTCTAGAAGTAGTTGCCCGATCGGGCAAGTATTTTCGGTTCATTTGCTTTTTTTACTTTCCACTCAGAAATATTACTTTCCAGTGGTGAACGGGTAAGTGTTAGTGTCGAGCCCTGACAAAAAAACTATCAGGCAATAAGGTTTGTTACTATCTGTGATGGAGGTAGCCTCCCCCGCGTGCGTCACGCGTTCCTTCCCCACGAACGTTCGTGGGGAAGGAACGCGTGACTCAGACCTAAGAACGTCTGCGGGGGAGGCTATGATGGAGGGGGTATGTAGAAAGACGTGTTGATATCTTCTTTACCGCGGTGAACTAATATAAACACCAATTACAAGGTCACTTGTTATCGCTTAGTTTGTTTACCTGAATGTTGGCTGGACCCAGAAATATGAGCAACATCATCAGCCCCTCTTTCGCCTGAAGCAGACTGGGGACAATAGAAAAGACATTAAAAGATATAACCCGCGCAGGACTTCCAGGTTGGACCACGAGCTCCCTTTTTTACTTGTCACACAAACACAAGAGAAATTTAGCTTGAACTAGAGACTGGCTTATGCAACATATATCAAGTGATGCTAAGAGAAATGATCCCAAATGTTTTTGATAATCGAGAACGTTTTAATGTTGTAACGTTCAACAGGATCAACCTGTTTCGAGAGAAAATTCAGGTAATGGAAAGTTCGGACTCGGAAAACATACAGCCATCTTGACCTCACATATGGTCAATAACGTATGAAGGTATCGTTGTCGGAAAGCCTACAAAGCGAAACCGCATAGCATTATGGGTAATTTAATAAAACACTGCAAACTCATGCAGCAATGAAACGACTCTTCTGTCATAAAATAAAAGTTTTAGATCCATCCAATGGCTCTGACAACCACGACGTTTTGACCGAATTAATTACAAAGAATTTACGGCTACCCACAAGAACTTGCGGTCGTGTCGCTTAATCAACCCTCGGACGTAACAGCAAATCTATCCCCACCCGTCGCACAAAGGAGCAGCGGAGGGGCCTTGGGATGCGGTTGAACTTTTTCCTCAAGGTAAAAAGCAAATGGTAACAATATTTCAATCGTCTATGTCTAATTTCAGGAAATGTATCAGTGTAATCTTACACAATTAGGATCTTGCTACGACCATAGTTTGAAAACTATATAAGCATAGCTTAGCTTTCCATTCCCTTACGGAAACACCGAATGTCCAACAAACACCGCACACTATACGCTCTGCTCTTTTCAAACACGCTTTGGGGATCCAATCGTGCCACTGTTCGGCTCTGCTATTGAATACCAGAATACAAACCTGGAACGAGCAGTTGAACGTGGCACTGTCACTTGTTTGATTATCCGCTATCATGCAAGCGTTTTGAGAATCCAACTGATCGATTACCATTCTAAGAGTCCTGATTGTCTACCGAGAAAAAAAGATTTTCGGCGATCATTCAGTGGTCAATAAAAGCAAAGTTGTATATAATTTCACAGTGACAGATTTTAACCAATCTCTTGGCACGAACGAGGTCGAGCTGTAAATCACGTTTTTTAGATGTGTTTGCTTTGGTGATTATATAGAGGTTCGCGCGGCTCTAACCGCTTACTTACTGCAGTAATAATCAAACAGGCCATACCTCTTTTAACCTGTGAGGTTCCTGTGGAGTTAAAGATATAAAGAGTTCAGACTGAAAAAAGGGAGCGATTAAAAATCAGGGATTTAATTTACAAATTGACGATAAAACATGCCTTACCTTTTTCAACCACTCGCATTCCTGTGAAGTAAAAATATCAAGAGTTGAAGAATAAATTAAAGAGTCAACTAGAACCACTACGTGGAACTTACCGGGGCCCAGTGGGATACGGGATTGCATAGATATAGTTTACCTCTCGCACCCCTCCCCACTCCTCTGCGGAGGCTAATACTTAGTCTGAATTAACTCATGCAGAAGAAAAGCAACAAAATGCATGAGAAAGGAGGATGTTGTTGTAAGTTTGTTCAGTGTTATTACAGCTAACGGTCTGTGTTATAGTAGTGTTTTTAGTAACACTGTGATGTCAATAAGTGTGATCTGTATAAGGTTTTCATTTGTTTTTAAGTTTGAGTGAAAAAGCAAAAATCACTGACAGTTTTGGGTTGAATGGTAATGACAAAGTTTGCAAAGAAGTTTGTTACAGAATTATCACAATTTCACATTTTCTCAAGTACGTTATCATCAGGTTTATCATTGAGATTTATTAATCACATTTATCTATTTTTTGCGAAAACACTGTGAATTTGAAATGATAACAGACATAAGACATTTTTGAAATAGATCTTTGTGGTCATGGATTGTTGTCTTGCACTGTAAAAAATGTCATCCAGTGTTATATACAGACATAATAAAATGCTTATTTATTGATGACTGAGTATCATTTGTTAATTCATTGCACATTGAAATGGAGGCACTTGATTGTAAGGCAGTGGTTGATACATAGTGGCATTCATCAATATGGCCTATAGTAATTATTGTAGAGGAAGTATTTCTTTCCTGAACTGGGTAAACAGTAGTATATCTGCAACTGCTTGAATGATAAGTGCATCAGCCCATGTACCTTGAATACACATATTATTCAGATATCTTATCCATGAATTTTCGGTATTGCTCTCAATAAATCTCTCAGGATTGTCTCTCATAAATTGAACCCCAGCAGTACGTATATGCATGTGATGGTTGCTTTTGCCATATAATTGATGTGATACAGATCTAAAGAAACAATCACCTGCACCGCCAACATCTATTGATTGTAAACAAAGTGCACCTAATCTTGACTGCATCAAATTCTCAGAGGAAATAGGAGAGTTCAACTGCATTGGTTGAGGTCACACTAGAGAAAAACTCAAGTTTACCATAGTAAACGGCGCCGTAAGTGTGACGGGCATTTTTCAGTTTACAATGGTAAACTCTACCCTGGTTAATTTCCATGACTACCGCGGAAAGAACAAAGATGACCCATCACCGATAACCATCTGGTTACCAAAAAAAATAGGTGGGTATATCTTTAGTCTATCTAAACTTTGTTTGTTTTGTTGACAGTTTGTCATGATTTTTGAGGAAAGTAGTTTCAAAAAGGGTCACATAACAGAATAGCTTTAGAACATCGGTGATTGCTTTTTCCACAGTGCTTGAAGGTTTCTGTTTCTGTACATTTCTTCAAACCATTCCTGGGGTCGAGGTTAAACCCACGCTTGCCTTCGCAATGCCGCTCTTTCTCCAAGAATACGTCTTCGATGAGTAATCAATAAACCTGTCACTAAAACATCTTCACTAACTTCGTATTCGAAACCAAGGTAGGTAATAAGGGAGCGCATTCTTCTTGCTCGTCTGAGCAGCAGAATTAAAAGCAAAATGCTCACAACAGAAAACAATACTCTCTCACATTGAAGCATCTTTGTACACTTGTGAGGGTCACGCTCAGGAAGTTACAGTTCAGTAATTTCAATTTAGTCAGCTCTCATAGCAGGTCATCATTTGTTTTACTTTTCACTCTCACGTTACCGATCACGCGAGAAAAAACGCCTGGAAAGTTTCAAATGCCTTTTTAAGTGGACCTGTCAGGTTTACTACGGTAAAGAAGACGTTGCGAGACTTACCATAGTAAAGCCCTTTTTACCATAGTAAAGTCTCTAGTGTGACCTCAACCAATGTTGAGCTGTGATTTTGCATAGAAGGTCTAATTATTACTTCATGATGATCAGTGTTGTATTGAGTAGGTCCTGGATTCTTCTCAACATCTTTACTTAGTTTGAAATTCACATAATTGGTCATATGACTCACACAATTGCAAGAAAACAATGATAAAGATCGACGTGCTTTACATTATTTTTAGTTTCATTATCCTGTGATAATGCCTGCTAAAGAAAGACAACAAATAAGCTTTCTTGGGTATAGCCATTTTATTTAAGTTAATTATCTTTGGATCGCGTTTGTTATTACATTTATATCGTGCATGATAAAGTTTTCTCACCTTATTAACATAGCGATGGAGCTTTGAAGTCTTCGGTATGTCAATCATTGAAATCTTTTTGAAGACAAATTTTGTTAAGTGTTCGCTTTGATTCTCGATAAATTTCACGATGGAAGGTTCACTCAATTTCTCGATAAGTTTCACGATGGAAGGTTCAGTCTCAGAAGTGATCGCTCGTAAATTTGTCTCTCCAAATATTCACTCTTAAATTTTCGCTCATAAACTAGTTGGGTTGGGGGAACGTGTCGTTCCCCAAAAAAGCTATAATCTTTCTCTTGACTGTCCTCCATGCCTCTTCTTTTCAAAATGGCGGATAAGATTTCAATGAGCCAGCGATATATCTTAGTCAGCGATATATCCCTAACAATGTAACGTTGAAAAAACGGACGGTCTGCATTTTAAGACCGGTCCCAGCCTTCGGCTGGGCCCCGGTAATAATAACACAAAAAGCGATCACAGGCATGTTAAAATTTACACGCTACTCAAATGTAATGATAAAACACGTCATACCTCTCTCAACCATATACACTCCTATGAAGGTAACCAGAAAGGGTGTTAATATTTTAGTTTACATAGTGCCAATAAAACTAGCAATTAAAAGCTTACATAGTTATCAGGATGTTGTGAATGTGGAATGAAATAGCTACCGAGAAAGGGGGTCAATGACAACAAGAGAGTTTTAACTCTTAAAAGTGTTAGAACGATTTTCGTATGACCTTGAAAAATGGTTTCAGTAAGCGTTCGGTATTTGCTTTATCAGCCAATGGATGGAAAAATCAATACATGGCCTCTTCGTTTCCCGCAAAAGAAAATTCTAATATAGAGAAGGCATTGTTCGATTAGCCAATCGTGTTCCAGTATGACGTCAAAGCGAAGTATCGGTTGATTTCTTGAAAGTTCTTGGGCATGAACCGTTTTTTCACCCGCGTTTGTATCCGTTCGATAAACCAATCAAATCGCTCTATTTCCGTTCGTTTGTTGTTTCTGTTTTGTTCGCGCGTTTTCATTCCAAGGTCATACGAAAATGGCTCTAATATAATTATATATATGATGCTTACACCAAAATGCTCGGGCAAAATTCAATCCCTTATTTTCTTGTGAAGTACAAATAAGGGACTTACGTATCATAACTCACATGAGGATCAGAGTTTAACATTGATGCACAGGTTTACCAATGCCGGATCCAGACCTTGAGAAAAGGGAGGGGGGGGGGGGGGGGGGGAGGCGGTCAAAAAAAAACTTTTTTTCGGCCCTTTGGGCCTCAGTTTGGTCTAACCATAAGGAGGAGGGCGGCCCCCCCGGGCCCCTCCCCTTGATTCGCCACTGTTTACCACCGTGCGAGCAGAGCCTTCCTTAGTCTTCTTGAGAAAGAGGGAAAGATTGGCACCTTTACAAAAAGTCTACAAATTTAAAAATTATAGACATTTTGTTATCTCTATAAAAGGTCTAGTTTTTCCAGTGTGAAAAAGGAGGAGAAAAGAATCGTGTCAAGCCTTTGAGGTCAATCTTGTTTTCTCTCGTCAAACAGGTTTATTCCAGTGGGAGTATCCGTTAATTGATCAACAGATGGTCATTCGGTTGAGTTCGCTGTACCAAGCGCACGGCTATTAGGCCTGGGTTCGAAACTATAATTATCCTAGCAACATGCCGCGCCTGCTCGACAATTAAGCTCGTCAAAGATCTTACTCGACTCATGCACAGTCTTTCTCCATGGGTGACGAATTGCTCCTTAATTTTGTATAGGTAATAGCATGATTTGTAGTGATATTTGGCATAAATACTACGAGTGATATTTCGAAACTGTTATACGTAATTTCACGAGCCGTTAGGCGAGTGAAATTTGAGACAATTTTGAAATATCACGAGTGGTATTTATGCCAAATATCACGTACAAATTATGCTATTATTTGTTTATACTACTACCCGCAAAAGGTTTGTAATTTTCACATGTAGGTATTTCAAATTAAGCTGAAATACCACTGCTCTAAGCCAATCAGATTGCAGTAATTTCTCATGTAGTAGTATAAGGCGCGAAAATTCAGCGTTAATTTATAATTTCACATATGAAATTACAAAATTGCCATGGCAACCTTCCGTACGTCTCTTGTTTTAAAATGTTTTGAATGAAGATGTCAGGGCATTAAAAGACGCTTTAGAAAACCTAAACACATGAAAGAGCACATCAAGAAGGATTCTAACAGGTATTTTGTCCAACAAATTCTGAAAATTCTGGACATAGCCAAATTTATGCTCTACAATTTTAAGAGCGTGGAGTTCTCAATCTCGATCAATAAAACCAGGTTAAACATATCAAAAATCCACGACTGCGAACGAATTCGTCACCCATGATACTAATAGGTAATCAAATGGTATACTCGTGAAATTAGGGAATAATTTCACTTGCGTTTTGTCCAAATCCTAATAATTTCCCTCGCCTGTGAAGTTATCGCTAATTTCACTCGTCACCATTTGATTACACATACAAATGTAATAGTAAAAAGTAACTAAAATATCTCCTACCTCTCTCAACCTGTGACACTCCTGCGAACAAAAGAAGATCAGCAGTTAAGATAAATTTTCTGGCATTCGATTCTACTTTATACGGCGATTGCTGCAACACAAAAATGAAAAAGTAATAAAAAATATTCTCGAGACCATACTCTAAATTCAATCTATAGTTAGATGATATAAAACTGATTGATTGGCACGAAAAAGAATCTAAATGAAAAGGTACGGGAATCAGGCATCTTGAACAACTTTAATCTGTTATTTAGCTCTCTTTATTTAATCATTTAATTTAAATAGTTATTATTACTCATATATAGCCTTCCTTCTCAATATGATTAATTTAGCCAGAACTCCATAACTAGTTTTTTAATCAGTACTGTATAACCTCCATCCACTTGTAACCGCTCTTTGGTAGTAGCCAACTCGAAAGCTTGGCTCCTCTGGCTGCTACACACTTTTTTTCTTTGTTACGTTTAATTCAGTGTATAGTTAGCTCTGTTTTTTATTTCTTCTTTTTTTTTCCTTATTGTTGTTGAATTGCAATTGAATAAATGTGAATAAATGAACTTGAACTTGAATTGTTTCGTTTGCTAATTAAACAACTCGTTCTGAGAGATAGGTTGTGGCCCGTTCAAAGGTGGCCACTTTTAATTGCAAAGCAAAATTTATTATCTTGTCCACACGAAATGTTACCGCTGAGTCACGGGAGGAGTAGGTTATACTGATCTAAATTATCGCCACATAAACTTGAATAAAGCGGCCTGCTGATTTTGCTTTGCTTTGCTTTGTTTGTTCGTTTTTTCAACTTCAACTGAAAGCAATGAATCGGTTTTAATAGACCATTTCCACGTTGTCCCAAACCTCTGTTTCATGGCGAGGAAAGTGCAAAGCCATTGGTATGAAAATGATTTTTTATTGTCACGCAAATTAAACTCATTTTCACGAGAAAGGTTTTGCAGTTAGCCTCGTTTTGAAAGTGAGAGATTTTGGAACTCAGAAATGGCCTATTTTCTTGAGTGCTGCCCATCCGAGCTCCTTTTAAGCGGGTTTTCTGTATTTGTGCTGAGTTCTTCTCACCTTTAAAACAGCTATTGAGCATTTCAGTCAATTTTGAGATCGTTTGGTAAATAATGAAACTGCTTAAAAAAGGGTAACTTAGAAATATTCTTCTCAAACGCATTAATATTCATAAAGAAAACACAAAAGAAATTAATGTTTAATGAGTGTTTGGAAATCACATGAAAAACTGGTCATTTTTGCATCCTTAATCTCTTCTTCTAAAATCATTTTGTTTGCGAAGTAATATCAAGCATTCGACACAGTGTTTCGTCACCAGTTGAATCACCTTCAGTGAAGTTCGTCAAAAATACTCCGCTGCGCGTCGCATTTTCAACTTTCTTCTCGGTGTTTCATCTGGTGATGAAACACTACGTCTCATGCTTGATATATTACTTAAAACCCTATAGCACCTCTACAAACGACTTCATTTCTACTCTGGACAAGACCTTTTTACCTCTTGCTGCGTTCGGATGGTTTCATTTTTATCCGTCATCGCAATTCCCATTTCAACCAAGTGGGATTGTAACTGAAAAAAGAAAAACAAGAACAACCTTTTGTTTATATCAATACTCGCATCAAAGTTGGTTCACTTTTATCCTCATGGCAGAGGACAGATTTTTTTCTCAAACACGTTAATGATTTACGAAGTGAAATTGAAAAAGAATTCCCCACCGCGAAGGTGGTTTGGATATCGGATACCAGTTACCATTATTTTTTTATCTTCATCCGTTAGTACAATTCCCATTTCAACCATAAAATTTTGCTAATCAACTTTACGTTTGAATTTCCTCAACACGTCTTTTTTTCATTTAAGAAGCTACGCATCAAACAAAGACACACACGCACAAAGCAAAAGAATTGAGTTCAAAAATTTCGCATTTGACTTTAAGCTTTAAAATATCCTGACTCCAGAGGTCCGTTATCAAAATACCTAGCATAAAAAACCGTGCTTACGGTTTGATAAAGCTCCCGAGACGATTATGTAATTTTTTTCTCTCGGTGCTTCGCGCTTCGCGGACGCGGCTTCGCCACGAACTACCAAGAACTCGATAAGAAAAAAATAACCTCTGGAACCCACGTAGGTTTAAAAAGGTGGACGAAGACAACTGGCTAAGGTCCACGACTAGCTGCCACTCCTCACCTCTTCATTCTTCCGTTCCAGATTGCTGATCCGCACAGCCTGGGACTCACTTTCAATTCTTCTTCTCTACAAAATACATATAAAGTAGTAAAAAACACTCAAGTAAGAAATATCTTATTACAGTCAATCCCTTATTAAACTGTTAGCCTCAGCTGGGTAGAGGGTGGCATATCATCTGCCAAACCAATACTCAAATATAACCCTAGCTCTTGATAAGATGCACATGAAGTATACTGTATTGTTAGTTTCATATTGATTTTAACAATGTGAATCGTTTGGTTAAATCTTGAGATATCCTATATATTACACATTTCGACAGTTATTAGCTATAGGGTTTCTGAATGTTATTACCTCTAAATAGTGGAAAAAAACATAGTACTTTATGACTCACTCTGTTTTTTAAGTAAACTATCGGTGAGTGTAAAGAAAATGTCTAGCCGTTTGCAACGCTTTACATCAAGAAAAGAAAGTCATCTTTTATCATTTTACTTTGACAAATTCAACCAACATACTTCAACATGATCGAAAATATTCTTTTTTTTTAGAAATACATATCAGCAAAGTCCCAGCTAAACTACTCCTCAAAAGCGTTTACTTTTTTTAAGAATTCCCATTGTAACTTCATGTTCTTCTTTCAAATGGTCTTCAAATAACTTCTCAATCTCCCTTATATTAATGGAAATCACATATTTTTTTCTTTATCGATTTCTATCGATAAAGACGCCTGGTGTAACGTGCTTGTCTCGG
>CALNXK010000020.1:1812500-1870000 GCA_942486035.1 Porites lobata | reverse complement strand
TATTGTTTAAGAAAAATTAATGTACACTGTATTCCTATTGCATGTACTCAATAAAAACAAAAAAATCAGTCAATGCTGGGTACTGGTTACATTGTGAAAATTGCAAAAATTAATTCCCAGCAAGAAAAAACAATCTGTCCTAATTGCAAAAATCATCAGTTAGTTCCTGCAAAACACAAAAATCGCCAATCCGCGAAAATAAACTCCCGCAAACATTTCGTGCCACAGGGTAATAAGGCACTAGGATATGTATGTTAAACAAATACCTCTTCCATTTGCTCTTCTAATCGAGTACATCGAGACCTGCATTCCTGTACGAAAAATTCAATCAGTTGATGAATAAAATACGTTCATGTAAATTGGACCAAATAGAGTACCTCTTTTTTTTGCAGTTAAAATGTATTGTCGCAATACAGTTTTGTGTACTGAAAGGTAACTTTACAAACTGAAAGTTCTGCATGTGCATAGCTAGCTATAGAAGCACAACTAAGGGGGTGTCTTTCAGCCTGACAAAACGGACACTGATGTTTTGATTGTAGATGCTGTATATCTTCAAAAAACACTTAAAGCCAAGGTAGGCTTCCCACTCAAAACAATCTAAATTTGAATTCAAATATTTGCAATCAATTGTCTAACAAAACTTGGCTCATTCACCCAATGTATTTGTTTTAACATTTACACCGTCAGTTATAAATAAGCTTCCATAATACACTGATGAATGGTAGATGCACTGTTCCCGAGATATCATAACATTTATTTGTTTTGAAAAATAAGGTGAAGTTTTGACTTACACTGCCTTCCTCTCGTCACATTAACATGAGAGTTAGAAGGCAGAAAAGGAACGGTGTGGAACTTTATAAATAAAGGCTGGTTAAGGTCAAGAGACCATGAAAGTCCCTGTAGCTTTAATTGTGATGGATGAAATACCAGTTGAAAGATATACACAATAATCTTCAGTTTCCAAGCACTTCTCAGGTCAGTTACTACTAAATAAACCCTCTGTCCTAATGGATTCAGCAGAGTTGGCATTTATTATAATGGTCTCCCTTTTCTGAATTTTATCTCAACACTGTATAAGGTCTCACTTCTTCACACTCACATTACACAATTTGAAGTAACTCACTCCAATAAACTCACCGCACTGGAAATTTTTCAGGCCTTGGAGCTTTGGGCAAAGGAGGGTCCAGGTCCCCAGGCTCCCGGGATCTTCCACTACACTGGACGGTAAGTGCCTCTTTAATGTTAGTGCTACATGTTCTACATTGTGTAACAACCATAAACACCTTATTGGTTTAAATTGTACTAGTGCTTCTAACAGTGAATTTGCTGGAAAATAGATTGCAGAGATTGGAAATTTTAATAGCCAAGAGATCTCGCTGACTTACCAACAATGCCTGCTGCAAACGGCTGTTTCGATCTTGAACATGTTGACAAATTAACATCTGGTTCTGTAACCTCTAAATTATCAATTAAAAATATAAAATTATAACAAAAATCATCATCATCAATCCTTCAAATTTACCAAATAACAAATAATTAAAACAAAAAAGATTTAACACAAGAGGCTTTGTTGAAACAAAGATCGGTAGTTGATAACACAGTACATTAAGTTAAAAAGAAGCCAGCATAATTTGAACTCCACGGGACCTTTTTCGATAAAATAAGGTACCAGTAAAACAGTATAGCTAATTGTAATAGCAAGTTTTGCATATAGGCATAAATACTAGGAGTGATTCAACACAATAGGGTATTCCTGTTAAAAATACTACAATAGATATGAGCATTAAAATAGTTAAGTCATAATTAAGTGGATTTACCTCCACTCGGAAAATAACATTTGCATGAAGCTCCTCAATTTTCTAGAGATGAAACAAAAAAATCCATGGCATATTAGAAGTGCCTCAAAAATGGTTAAATCACCAAAAACCACATGCAATTATACCATTATTATAAAAGACTCATTAGCAAATAAAATTTACCTTTTGCAGTTCTTCAACAAGACTAACATTTCCCGAAGCATCATAATTCTGTCCATTGCAATGTCCAGCTGGAGGAAAACCTGCTGCTGTATTAAATGTAGCTGCTGTTCTTGAAGAAGCTTCTGACCCATGATTGGGAATAGATGGGCCAGACGTTATTGAGAAAGATGAACCTGCATTGTAACCTTCTTCAGTTTCAGATGTTTCATTCTGTTGCTGGTCTGTTTCACTGCAGATGCTGTCAAATGACTGTGACTGGCTATCAACCATTTCATTTGACTGGTTTGAGACACTGGTGGTAAACGACGCACACTGGCTTGAGATGCTCAGAGGTTCACTGGTTTGCAATGCTGCCGGTGCAATGGCTTCTGACACTGGTCTTTCATGGCACACCATGGGTGCACCAGTTTGAGATGATGTTGAGCATTCAGCTGTTTTGATAATGCTGTTCAGTGATGATGATGATGAAGATGAAGCATCATTATCACCTGACAACATGACACTGTCATCACTGTTTAGAACTGAGAAAAAACCGCTGTCGTCTACTTCAGCCCCTGCGGCTCTTGTAGAGCTTTGACTGGAAAAGTTTGTTGACTGGTCTTCTGAATGCATACATGTATCTTCAGGAGAAAAAACAGGCAAACCCCATGAAGGCTGCTCTCTAGATGAAGACATTTGTGTAACTGGTGGAGACAAGGATCCCTCTGTCACTTTTACAGCTGCTGCTGCAGTGTCAAGTGCGCTATTGTCTAGTTCATTAACAACAATTGCAAGTTGATCAGACAATTCTGCTGCCATTGCCACTAAGTGCTGATAATGATGCACACCACCTTTTTCAGTTTTTGTTTCCTTAGGAGACACATAATCTGGGAAAGAGTAACAGATTAAATGAACAATAAATACAAATGAATCAGTTCAGAATTGTGTGCCGGCAAGCATGAACTCAAAATAAAAAATCCATGCCACATTTCCTATTAGTTATGTTTCTATTCACTTCAACATTAACAGCAACACACAAAAAGACATTACTATAATTTGCTCATGAGCACATAGTTCAATGTGCTTGAACCAGAATGTGCTTTTGGCTCATTAATAAGTAAACCAATATTTTTAATGTACATAAATACAACTGTGACAGAAAATAAATAATTCAATTATTCCAAAACTAGAATACAGTGTATTTACCATTTTAATTTCCTCTGTCTATAAAAATACAGTACATCAACCAAGAAATATTATATAAAACTATGTAAACGCAAAATCAATTTGAACAAGAGATGGCATGAAATGATTGAATATAACTGCTGAGTTAATTGGTGAGGTACATTAATAATACATGGTAGAGTGTACATGTACATAAATGCCATTAGATGACAACATAAACAAGACCCCATAATCGGGGTACATTGGGCTGTCAACTGAGCAATGCCGTGGTTTCATATTTTAGGAAGTACAAATTATAATATTATTATACTATTTTCCGAACTGAGTGTATAGGTACTCCTATTCTATGGAAAGGGATAGGGATACATGTACCATCATTTGAAGTTGTACGATCGTCAAGGTTAAATCAGTCCTGGGACCGATATGAGTGTAAATTACCAGTCTGGTCATTGTTTTAGAGTCTGGAAACAATGGCTAACGAACAGTCATGAGTAGTGACTAATATAAACTCCATGCAAGAATGGTGTTTTTGTTGCAAGTTTGCAAGATATTAGTCAACCAAATATGTTCTGCATAGCAACTTGTGCAATTTAATTTGATGGTCCCCCACAATAAAAATCAGAGGTATAAACCCAACTATGAATGACTATGAAGTTTAGCTAGGGCTAATAAGTTTCCACCAAAATTTTATTTTTGTTCCAAATCTGTTTGTATATTTTCTATAATGAGTGGTCCCCTCCCCTCAAAAGCCAAACAGGTTTAACCTTTTCAGTAAAAGGGGAGCTTAATTCTGCCAAAAGGCTAACTATGTGATGCATTTTTTCCCTATTTTTAGGCTCAAAGATAGGACTAACAAAATAGGTGGGTACCGTTTTTAAGTTGGGGCTGTAGTAACTTCTACTCTAATAATTATGAATAAAAATAGGCAAGTTTGCCTTTTGAAATGAGAAAAGATTGGCCGTATTAATTTTTTAACTGTGACATTTCAACAATGCACCCCATTCCCCCAATCCCTCTGTAATATAGCATGACAGCATAACGTGACTAGTTTGATCTAACTGGAAATTCCAAAACTTTTTGTCATTGGGTTATTCCAGAAAAAATCCACACCCCCCCGACGGATGGGGTCCTTTTTTAACCCCCCCTCTCACCTGGATTTCCTGAAGCACAAGACCCCCCCTCCCAACTGGATTTCCAAGGTGGAAGACCCCCCTCCCGCCTGGATTTCCGGGAAAAAATAAAAGGCTTAAATTTAATTTATTTTTAATGGAAAATACACGCAAACACGTCTAAATGTTTTTGTTTTAATTTCTAAAGCTTCAGCTTATATTAAACTAAGAATTCTATCGCGTGGAACTAAAAACGAAAGGAGCAAAAAACAAAAATGCGAACGACACCTGAACGAGTGTTTACATAATTTCTTAGCTTATAAAAATCACTCTTCGCTCTTCAAGGCTGGCTCTGGGTACAGTAGAAATGTGTCAGGCGTTTGACGCTCTTCGTGACAACAACGTTATGACGAGTTCCTTCAGGCCCGTTCTTTAGTATCTTGTTCGCGTTTTCTGCTATAAAAGGACCTGTAAAGCAACTTAGATTATCATTTATGTCAGGTGAGAAATATATGAACAAAACATTTTGACTATTTTCAGGGTCTGAAAGCGCTTAAGTGTCATCGAACTAAACGTTTGATTTGAATCAACTATCGGTCGAAATGACCCCTGCAGAAGACTTTTTTAAGGTCAACCCCCCCTCCCGCCTGGATTTCCGGAGTCTTCGACCCCCCCTCCCGCGAGAATTTCCAGAATCCCATCCGTCGGGGGGGTGTGGATTTTTTCTGGAACAACCCATTCTACGCTTATAAAACATGACAGGCTCAATTTGCCTTCACATTTTGGGAGAGAAAGCATCCCTCTGCCATTTTGTCTTATTGCTGCACAGATGAGGTGACTCATTTTTAGATTGGGTGCCACAGCCAGCCCAATAAAGAGTAATGCAAGTTTTTACACCTAAAGTAATGAGCAACAGACTACTCACCAGTACTCGACGCCCCTGACTCATCATTTTTTCTCTCTGTGCCGGTCTGCAGATTGGCCATGGCTAATTCAGCAGGACCTACATGTACGTTGTACAGCAAGAAAATCAATTTGATTACTTTACATTCACTAAAAAAATTAATATTAGGACAATGAGTATGCATGCATGTATATCACTGCTACATCTGTAGAGTCTAAACCCTGGTATAACTGTCGGTGCATGTAAAGTACACTGACTTATAATCCACTGATTAATTTTCACATGATTTATTTGGCTGTTTTGGGTCACGTTTCGGGTATCAGGCAATACACTCCATTCACATCGATATTTGCCCTGCAATTTTTCAGTGGCACAAAAGCATGACAAAATGAGCAAAATGAGTCTCTTTTCTGTTTTTATTTTCTTCATAATTTCAAATGGAAGCAGTAATAAATATCATAAAAACAAACTTGTTTTGTGTAATCCAGTTACACTAAATTTTGAACTAGTCACAACTTTCTCTGATCTCCCAACATGTTAAAGATTAAACAGAGGATTATAGAATAAATAAACCCCTTCTGGCTTGCTGGTATATTGGAGGATAATGCCCTTGGCTGAAAGATTGTCCTCAAAATTTCACATTTGCCTGAGAAGAGGACAATCTCTCAGCTGCGGGCATTATCCTCTGGTATACCAGCCACCAGAAGGGGTCTATTTACTAAATACAATACTGACATATCCAATTAACTTAATGGAGAGAAATTATAATGGATTGGTATTAATGCTAATTAGTACACGAGTCATGCATTATGACTGAAGTAATAATATTATCATTCCCAGGGGTTTCATTCCCGGAGGGAGGGATGGGGGGGGGGAGCATCTAGGGGGTTTGATATATCCCACTCTCTGTCCAGGCACAGTTACCATGTGACTACCCAAACCCCAAACATAATTGTGGTGCAGTTTAGGGGTGGGACTGTAACAATCCAAGCAGTATGTATGATTATTATTATTTTAACGCACAATAATTTTTTTTAAAATGAAGGTAAAAAAGTACATTCAAGTCCATCAATTTCTCAACTAAGGCGAAAAAGTAGTCGACTTCTCTGATCAAAGTTGCCAATATGTGTTTCATCAGTTGTCGGTGCCAATCTGTATTGAAACCCTAGCCTGCATTCCTTTATTATTTTCATTTGTTTATGCAAGCAGAACATTAAGCCAGGGATCAGAGACTAGGCTAGCAGTAGCCTGATTTATTAAATTGGACATTCAGATGGCACCACTTGCCACTATAAATAAGAATGACTGGCATGCTGCTCCCTATAACATGAATCTGGATCCAGGAAACAGGCTACCCTACTACAAGTGTAGTGCCCTGTGGCATTTGGCAACTTAATAACTAAGGTATTAAATATGAAAAAAAGTGGGTTTAAAAGGCAAAAGAAATTCACAGCACAGACACTTCATGATAACAAAAAAGTTAATACAGTTCAACCACCACTATGCTGCACCCTGCTAGCTACATATAACTGCAAGTATTAAAGTGTACATGTGTAAAGAGTTTCAGTTTCTTGTACTTTAAACAAAACACTACACTGCACTCTTTTTACCATGACAACGACGTTGCTCATTGAAATGAGCAATGACTCGGAGAAAGTCTTCCGAATATCCAAGCCCTTGAAATATAGTTTCCCATGTTTGTAGAGAAAGCTGTCCATTTTCCTCTTCATAATAGTTCACTACTTCATGGACTGTCTTGAGATGCTCAGAAGCTTTTAATTCTACTCCAAGGAGCTTTAGTAGAGCATTTAAATCAATCTCTTTAGATTCCAACACATTCAGCAACTGTTCTTTGAGTGGAAATGATGGATAGCTTGGAGCATTAGATGAAAGCCCTTCAAGTAATAAATTCAATATTAAAAATAAAGCATTATTAAGACTGTATAAAGCAAGTTAAACAATGCATACTTTAAATATGCATACTGCACCTCCAGCATACATGTACTTGAAACATTATTTGCAATATACTCGATCGGTACTCAATCGACAGTCAACCGACACTCAGCCGATATGGTGACCAAGAGTCAACCAACCCTATAAGGCACATGATCCAAACATTTAACTTTGAACATAATGGTTTTTAAATTATACCTTACCAGTCAAGTTATCCATGACTCGTATACATTATATTGTACGTTACTAAAAAGGAAAAAAGCAAAAATCACATAAATTACAATTCAAAACCCATCCATAAAGGCAGCTATAAATTATATTTTTAACATTGAACTATCTAAAATTTGATTTTCTGTTGCATTTATTTACTTTTCCTCTTTTTTAGTGATTTTCTTAATAAGAATGCAGTTGAATGAATTTTTTTCTAATCAAAACTGTGGGTTTTTTTTAAACGAAAGGAATTGTAAATAGTGTTTTGACAAAATAGTTTTTTTAAATTGAATTAGTTGTAAATAGGATTTTAATAGTTAGCATTGTTATCAATAAAATATGTTCGATTATTAAAAAAAACGTACTTTTCAGCTCACTGGTCTAGTGAAGGCTTTTCATTGAAAATGGATATAATGTGCATTTCATTGGCTCAGTCAGGCTCTACAAAGGCTGTGGAAGAAACACAGTAACTGTATTTACTCTTGGATGAAATGCTATAACCTCAAATAATAAACACTACCCTTCCATTAAATATGGCAGATGGAAGCAAAACTATCACTAACATTATGCAACACTCAAACAAACACAGATGTACAGTTAAACCCTGCGGGATACTCTTGGGAATTCTTGGTGGGGGTGTGCTGCTCTGTTTTCCAAATCCTGACCCTATCTCAGACCAAAAACTGTTGTTTTCCACACCTGATTTCAGACCTGGCCTTAAGGCTGAAATTATGTCATCATTACTTAGATTAGAGCGCAAACAAAAAAATTCTTCCAAAATATTTCGAATTCGCATATTTCTTTGTCGTTCTTACTCATTTGGAACTGAAATGATAAATATGTTCATACATTCGCATAGATCCCTCGAAAGCCATACCCAATTCCAGACCAAAATGGGCAAAGTGTATACCCGTTTTCAGACCAGATACTCCGTAGGCCCAAAACCCACACCCTTTAGGGTGGCACATACCGATATGGTTGATATAAAGGAGTACTCCCCTCCCCCACCCCCAGAGTTAAAACCAATATTAAGCAGTCACCCTTTGGGCAATGGCAAGTTGCTGCTTGATAACAAAAAAAATGAAGACTTTATTAATGTGTTAAATGCCTAGCTTACACAAAGTGTAAACTAATTGTGGATACCTAAAGAAAGGGTGCTTTGTAGGATTCGAATCCCGCACCTTTGCCTCAATGCAACATCTCCTTACCACTACACTATTAAGGATTACTACTGGTGACTTAACAGAGGTTCATCAGAAATTAACATACCGCTAATCTTTAGCCGAAACATCAGCTTATTCTGAAACAAACACCTTTAGAGCCTTCTGACAACTTTCACACCAGAGACAGCTATAATATGGAACAAAAAAAGTAGGCTGTTAAACAAGCAAATTCTTCTGATTAAAGTCTCCACCTCAGCCCATGGGACCTTCCTCTATCCCAGGGGTATCACATTGATTAGATGCATTGGCAAAAATACACCCTGTGAGCAGAGCCTTATTTGTCTTCTTGATTGATGAGGGAAAAAAGGAGGCTCTGTTTAAATCATGTCTAGCCTTTGAAGTTGCTGCTGCCTACTGTCCCAAGCACATGGATATCCAGCCTGGTTTTGCAACTGTATCACAGCAACAAGCAACACGTGCTTAAAAAAAGAGCTTACATGATTCACGCAATCTTTTCCGAGGGCACCAAAATCCAGCAAGTGAAGCAAAGGCTCTGCTAGCAGGGTGCCATGAATAGGGACAAAAATAGCAAAATTATGTATCAAATGTTATCCACCTAAAAATCAGATGACACTGAACACTGTAGAAGAAAACAAAACATAATATCCTACACTTTTAACCATACGACTGGCGGTGTACAACAAACGCAGACTGCAGACTTGCAGACTGGCGGGTGAATGAGGTAAACATTGTTGTGAAATGTTTTAACAGATTCCCTATCCCCAAACGTTAAGTCTTCTAAAAGTCTAGTTTAGGGATAGGGAATCTGTTAAAGCATTTCACAATAATGTTTAATAATTAAACATTATTACCTTGTTTACCTGTGAGTTTGCAAGTCTGCGGTCTCCGTTTGTCGCACACCGTATACTACTGGTTAGCTCTTTATTTAAGAGCTTGGCTGTTCTTGTACAAGTCCAAGTTTAAAAAAACAAATACACAAACACCCACAAAATTCGCGAGAAATTGGCCGGCCATGTGGTGATATGATTCACATTTACGCCAGGAAAGAGGAGGTCAGTACACGCAGCACACGTTTCTATGGACAAGTTTTATCATTGAATGGATGAATCGATGAAAGCAGCGAAAATCTAGCAATAAGATTTGAGCCATCAGCTCGCATTTACGTAAACAACAACAAATTAAAATGGCGGATCGTCGAAGGATCGCATCGAGAGCTTATATTCAGTGAATGATCAATGCACACTACAACAGATACCGCAGGCGAGACTACAAGAGAGGAAATACGCAAGTACGAGTGGAACAAATGCAACTTTTCAACGACGAACTGGCAGAAAAATAAATAAATAAAAACGCTAAGTTAGCACATTACCTTTAAAGATGTAAATTGTTCGAGAACGGGTTGGAACACCTAATTAAACACCCATCAGTCGCTGAGGGAGGCGTACGAAATGCAATGTAAACCAAACCACTGACCAAAGGAACAAATTTCCTTTACAAATCGAGTAAAACAACAGGTCCGTAATAAAAAGAGTGACTGTCCGTCACAGCTGACTACTGATATGTGAATGGGCATGTGAATGGGCATGTAACTGTCAATGAAAATTATAATATCATTTCCGTGTCCAATGAAAATACAAAAGGTTCTTTTCCCGAGACACGACGACTGTGTGCGAGTCGGTGGGAAAAAATGGCGGGAAAAAGCAAATGAGAATCAGTGGTATCCTTGGACAGCGGAATAGCAGTAACAAAACGATATTTACGTCAAATATGGCAAACGAAGTGTACTAAATCAAACGAAACATCTTCCTTGTTGCCAGCGGGGTTGCCAGGCACTGCGCGTCTCCTCCCTCAAGACCTGTTGTCACGAGTGGTGTGCCCCAGATGACCATTTTAGGCCCCTTATTATTTTTATTGTACATACCCACTTAGCGACTGGGTATGAGTCTCCACTAACATGACAACTGAGCTTGCAACTGAGCCAGCTTGGTTAGCTGGGAGGGCTGGGATCCCAGTATTGTGACCCCGGGATCCCCACAGGCTACCCAGACTCTGTTGGAGTTTGTAAGACTTTTTAATTAATTTCAGAGAATGTATGAAAATATGTAAAATATGTCCTCAATTCCACTTTTTGACATAAAAGAAATAAAAATGAATCAACTCGTGGTTTTGTCTTGTTATTTACTGTCTCTTTGCTTCTAGAGCCATTTGGAAGCCGCTTTGTTGACGTTTAAGATTTTGAGTTGTACTTTTGTTTCTTATTGTGAGTACAACTCAAAATCTCCTCGCAGTTTCACTTCCCTTACCTTGGCTTGTTTGCGCGCTCCATCAAAACCGTCATGCCACGCAGGCTAAGAAAAATTTGCAGATTCAAAAATATCCGGATACGTGTAGACGTGGAAATTTTTGAAAAGTTGCAGATTCAAAAATATCTAGATACACGTGGAGATGGCCTAACTAACCCAAGCATTTTAAGAAATAACTGTCCTGCACGCAGTTTTCATGTGAAGATGTTGGACTCTGCCCCTTTTACGGTTCGAATGTGAAAGAATGAAAAATACCAATAAATTGCCCATATAAAAGATAAAAGAAAGGGCCACAACACATTCATTGCAAGAGGTTTATTCTGTGCACATATTTATACATACTAATATAGACCATGAAAGACAAACTTTTGTCACAACTCATTAAAAAATGGATATATTCTAAAACACATGTACACTCCTCCATGCTATAGTGCTAATTGTTTCAACACAGTTAATAAGTATTGTCAAAGTGAAATTTGACATCTGTACACAAGGCTATGTGGCTTGACTCAAGCATATGGGTATGCTGGTGGAGCCTGGTGATTTGCTTTCACCTTTGGGGAGACAACAAATTCTTAGTTTTTGCAAAAGAATTGCATTCACTTGGCATGTAAGATAAAGAGCTTACCTTTTTCTTAGGGCAGAGGCTTTGTATCAAAATTTATGCTACAACAGGAAAATTCTCATTAATGCCTGCTTACATTAATTTGATTCATTGACATACAAAGAAAAAATAGATGTTTTAAAGAGGTCTTTAAACATACTCTTTTTTTAAAGAAGAAAAAGTCACAAAAATGCTGTGACATAGGCCTAGAGAGTGTGGAAGTGCTTGCTCCCGGTCATAGACCACTGATTCTCAGAAATACATTTTTTTTTAATTCTCAGTTTCCTCAAATCCCAATTCTAGTGGTAAAAATGTTTCCTCAATAATCCCACTCCCTTTCTCCCATTCTTAAAATAAGCGATTTATGGCTTTCCATTTCCAAACCCAGTCCCCTCCCCCCCCCCTCCCCCCTGGCCACAGTTACCTTAATTTAGTTAGAGGTGCCAGACTCTGATACATTTTTCCTTAAACTATGCAAGGTTTTAGCCCTTTTATACCCCTGATATAAGTTTCCTGGGAACACAACATCTGATTTTAACACATGCTTGGTTAGTTCTTGAAATTTGTCCGCTATTTTTCCAGAAACTGCAGGCTGCTCCGAGGTACAGTAATACATTCTCTTGTGTGGTTCATATTTAGGTGGAGGATTTTCATGCCCATCTGTCCCCTTTGAAATTATCACTTTCTTATGAATGAACACTGCCGTGTAACAGTCGTCGATTTTTGAATGGTCTCCAAAAAGGTCTTTTTCTCTGATGTAGTAGATTTCTGCAATATCAGTACGATACTTCAGACAAGTCTCTGACCAATAACAACCTGGAAGAGCGACACTTGCATATTTATTCAGTACACGACACTCATTTTCCTCTATGTTGTGACCAAGGTACAACGAACCACCAGGTTTCAATATTCGTAAGAGTTCTCTAACCAGATTGCACTGCATCTCTTTATTCCCCAGATCTTTAAGCCCTCCATAGTTAATAGCATGTGCAAACTGCAAACCATCCTTCAAGAAGTTTAGTCTTCCATCAGGGCCGATAGTTCCAAATGTTTCTGGCGTATCATTAAATAACCTCTTGGCATATTCCACGGCATACTGATTGGCATGGGCACCTCCAATTTTCATCTTTGGATACTGTTTCCTAATGAGTTTTAGCCACTCATTGCATCCAGTGTTACTATCAAACACAGAGGCGTCTTCGGCATCTAAATTTAATTGTTTTGCCAATTCAGGAATCCAGCTTTCTTCCACAATCGTTTCATTATCATGTTTTCTGCGGCAGTGGATGTCCTCCCAGTTGTGTTTGAACACAGTTTTCTGGAACCAGTAGTTAAAATGTTGCCTAGCTCTTTCTGAAACTCCCCGTCCACCTGCTGACGCTCTCAGCAGGAGCAGGAAAATAAATATCAAAACTGAGATTGCGATTGCTATGAACAATTTTTTTCTTTCATAACAAATATTTGTGGTCCACATACTTAAGAGGAGTATTAAGCACACATGCGGCTTCAAATTTGAGATCGCGTCTGGGAAAATGGTTTAAACTATTACAAAAACACCAAAACGATGACTCACAGTTTCTGGATGAAACGAGCACTCCTCAATGTGTGATGCGGAGTAGGACTGGTAAGAGCGCTCTTTTCGCACTTCCGGTTTAGCTTCCCGTTTCCTTTTTGCAGACCGGAAATCCTATTTTGTTTTTGTAATTTCAGTCTACAGAGTGAAATAAGTAAATTTGTTTCAGAACGATATTGATAAACACTTTCTTATGTTCTTGTCTGTATACCGATAAGTCAAACTTGTTGGTCAAATAATGCCAAATTAACTTTGAGGGACCTTTGAGTTCAATTTGAAAGTCGGAATGCGCAATGCCTCATCCAGCAGCTAAAGGCGTCATTCCTCGCTTCGTCTACAACAGCTCAAAACTAATCAACCGTAATTCTTAATTAGATATGTTGAAGCAGGATGAATTTTACATAACTTAACTAAAAAATAGCTTGATATATAGGGATATACCGTATAGTTCCCAGAGAAGCGTCCGGCCCCCGAAAGTAACGTCAAAAGCTTGTGTAGGACTTTTTCTCCCGAGCGGGCCCCCGAAAGTAGCGCCCCCACCCCCGCCGAAAGTAGCGAGTGCCCAAAAAGTATTGAGACGAAGTCTTTTTTAATTACGCTCACTTAACTTACCAAATGCCTTTATTGTTTTCCAATTGCAATCCACAGTCAAATTTTTAATGCACAATACCAAGAGACTATAAAGGGGACAGAGAGGGCATCCCCCATATACACCCTATTCCATAGGTAATTCGTCTCGAGTTATTTTTAACACCACAGATCTCAAGGGGGATTAGACAACAGCCAATCACATAGCGCAAATGTGTTCCGCGTGGATGACCCACGCTGAGAGCCACGCGTCCTTCACGAAATGACGCAGAACAAAATAGGGGAAGACGCGGAGAGCGATTTTGCTATTCTTTTTGTCGACGAAAACGACTACAGCCAGATTTCTGCGAAAGCTGTGTCAGCGAAACCGAATTTAAAAAAGAATCGCCCTTCCTCTCTTGTATAGAGTTAATAGTAGAGCAGGGAAATCCTTAACACACTGAATATTCTCTCAGGATCATTTATAATTTACAGTTTGAAGAGAGCAATTTCTGGTTTGATGTTTATTTTTTTCAGTCTTTATAGCGATTATTCCTACCCACTTACTTTGTCAATTGTAGGCGAACCCTCCTAAAGCTGAATTTCAAGGGACCATATTCAAGCTCAGAAAGAGAAATAAAATTTCGTCGTTGATTATTTACGTTGTCCTTAAAACGCGAAATTAGGCATTTTCACGTCGTAGTCGTGCAAAAACGGGAAAGAAATGAACAAAAAAGTGTGTTGCACGTGCGAAGTTGTTTTTTTGCTAATTAAACCTACTGTTTTTTTTGACGTTCTAGTTGTCGTCCGCGTCGTTGGATCTTAAACTCCCTAAATTGTACAAACGACCGATTTCAATAGACCGGCGAAATTTCTCATTTTATTAAAGCACTGAGGTTACGACAACTTCGAATTAAACTGATTTCACGGGTTGTCAAAGAGTCCAGCGATTCCTTTTTCCCAGGTGAGCGCCGACTCATTTCGCTTCAATATTCAGGAATGCTCTCGATCTTTTTACGCTTTCATTGCCTCTTGCCCGACATGTTTTGCACGGCGTTTGGTCATGCGAAACCTCCACGAAACATCCACGCCTCGCGCGAGGTAACTTTATCCCGATTCTAAAAATAACTCGAGACGAATTACCTATGGAATAGGGTGTATATGGGGGATGCCCTCTCTGTCCCCTTTATAGTCTGTTGACAATACTAAATATCCTCGTGAATTTACAAATTTATCACGATAATGAGGCAGTTTACACGGGAGCACATCCTCCTGCTTTACAACAAGGCGGGAAACATGGCATGCCTGAAACTCAGGGGCACCCAACGGATCTGTTCCTCACAATATCTGTTCTACAGAGAAAATTTTGCTGGCTGGGAACTGAGGTTTCGGCTCGGCTGGGAAGTAAAGTCTTAAATCTGCGGTCAAGAATTTATCAAATGTATCAAAAATTCTTGCTGGAGATATTTTATCCCTCTAATTTGTTAGAAATTTTTCTTGGGTCTATATCCAGCTGGGTATCAGGAGTAATCGGCTCCTCTCAGGTGGCTCCTCTAGGTGCGCGAATTGTGCGCGCTGAGCCACGCGCTGATTATTTATTTACCGCTGATCAAAAAATCTGCACGTGGGCACCGTTGTTAGAAATTCGAAATCAGGCTACGCTCCGCCACTGGATAACTGGCAACGGTTCACTGGCGGTTAGGACGATTCATGAGATTCATGTTTATGCAAAAGGTAAGGACGCTATTAAACAGCCTGATGTATTATGTTCAAGTTGGACTGAATAGGATTCACAAAAGGTACGTCTAGGGAAGGCTTAGTGACGTTCCTTTTTCATTACCATTGTAGTTGTTGTTATTCTTGGTTGACAAGCGAGAGATAAGGCTGTGTGTTATTTATTTTGACCGTATATACTCGAATCAGCGCCGCAATTTCCAAGCAACCCTGCGGCGCTTATTTGAATACAGTTTTTTTTTTTTCTGCTGGCTGGTAAACATGGAGAAGGCCGCTCTGCTGGCTGGGAGAATAGCTATCTAACCTGCTGGGAGTGAGGAACAGATAAATTCTTTCCAGCAACACAGAAAAGCGCTTGAAAATGCCTGAAAAGCATCTAAATTTTCGTTTTCTGTAGTTAACGGCTCATTTTCAGAAAAATGTTCGTTGGGTGCCCCTGGAAACTATCATTCGTCGTCAGTTCACAGATTACACACTGTAAAAAACTGATATATTGAGTTCATATGACCTCATATCAACAACGGGAACGTTTCTTCAAGTTAAAACTGAAACTTCTGTATATATACTCTGCACGCTTTTCATTTTGTTTATCATGAACTAAAAGCACCGAGTTTAGCTTTTCTCCCCTGTGTCAGAAAAGAATTCGATTTCCCCTACATCGGCTGATGATTCACCCTCGATGGCCCGGTGGACCATCGATGTTGATTTCACTTGATTTCGTTTTTTATCAGAGTATTGCTGTATTTAGTACATAGGTATCTCTGTTACACATACCATATAACAGAAATAGAATGTTTTTTTTTAATATTACGTTGTTTATTTTTCATTTCGAGAAAGAGCTAGCGCTTACTTTGTTTCATGGTTTTAAAATAACGTCCTCCCGAGAGTAACGACACTCCGAAAGTAACGAGCCCCAAAGGCTGCTAATTCTGATAGTATAACGAGGGTCGCTACTATGGGAACTTTACGGTAGTGGCGTTTTACACTACTTCAAACCTCACCTCTCGGTTGCAACGCGCCATGGCGACTCGCGCAACTACGTTGCAAAACAATGCTACTGTAGTGAAAACAAAGTTAACCTGGTAGAGTTTTCCTCTGTTTTAGCACAACAAGATAAACAGTCCAAATGAGAGGCCCACTTATTCTCTAAACTTTCCGCGAACATTCATATCAACTCGATATATATACAGACAACTCAAACAGTTACTAAAATACTATCCAAAAATCAAAGTTTGACAAAAAAAGTTTGAGTTGTGATTAACTGCAAAATTCTCTTAACGTGTGGCACAACAAAAGCTTTTATCGGGAGGTCACAAACACACCACAATCGTCTAGTTTTGTTTGAGCATGGTGTGACAGTGCAATGTTAAATATTAGTTGACAATCAATGGGAACAAAGACCAAAGAGTTTTCAAGCCTACGTAATGGGTTATTGCATCAGCCCAAGAAGTGAATCAAATCCAACTGCGCCCATCTGCCCCCGGGCTAACCCTCGGGCATCAGGGACTGGGGGGCTGAGACACTTGAGCTGCCAAATGCCCCGCGGTAGGGACGAAAAAAGAGGAAAAATGCCTCGTCCTCAATCCACCTTGTAGAAGTTTTCATCGACCCCACAGCCTAAAAGGGATGATATAATGATGATAAAAGTGATGATGATGATGATGATGATGAGAGAGTACCACTTAAACGTCTGCCTTTGTGAAAAGCGCTATTCTTATTAAGCCGCGACAAAACCATTCATGATTCTTATTTCATCATTGTTATTTATCTTGTTATAAATAGTTCGCAACCCAAAAAAGTGCCATAAAATTAAAATCAATAATAGTGTAAAAAGCTATCTGTTCTGAATGGTTTAACAATATGAAAGGCATTTGGATTAGATTGATGTATAACTTGCACAAATGTTCGTAAGAAGTCCAGGAATTAGACTATGGTTTGGGTTTTAGTTACGATATTTACGTTTTGCTGGCGAAACTCCCACGAGAAACTTGTTGGTAGGCGAAGATGGCTGTCGTCTCAACAGATAAATCTACTTTGCAAACTTTGGAAGTCTTTGATATATTTTTCACAATAAAATGGAAAAAGTTTGGGATTTTGGATAAGTAGTCGCTTATGGGAGGTGGTAGCTTACGAGAGATGGTCGCACTTGGAGGTTCAACTGTATTTAGGTCGTTCTTACTTATTTTTCACTGAAACTTTATTTGCATTATTTTTCAGTACTGTCTGGATTAAGTGTTATTTTAGACCGCAGGGCCTTGTTTTCTTTGTTATGAAAGATAGCAGAGTAACATTTA
Source organism: Porites lobata (assembly GCA_942486035.1). Lineage (NCBI taxonomy): Eukaryota > Metazoa > Cnidaria > Anthozoa > Scleractinia > Poritidae > Porites > Porites lobata. The sequence goes on along the minus strand of CALNXK010000020.1, from coordinate 1,852,422 downwards.
AGGGTAAGACTAGCCCAGGTGGCAGGAGCATAAATGGGAGGGGGAGGGGTAGAAGAGAAAAAAGCGAAAGAGCGAAGGAACAGGATCTGGGAACCTTTCCCTCTCTCCCCAGTCCCTCTCCTCTTTTTAGGCGACTTCCCCTGCGGAGTCGTAAGCGGAGTTGTATTAAGGTCGACGGAATCGGGGTCAGAAGAATCAGAACGTTTCCATTTTCTTCCTACTCGATCCGTTTACGACTTCGTCGCTGATTGTCGGAGTGGGAAGCACAAGCGCAAGGATAACCCAATCACACTCACGTTCCCACGCTTTGTGATCGATTGGTTTAGTTCTTCCGACTTCGACGACCCAGTTTTCACTTGATCGTAAACGACGGAGTCGTAAGCGGAATCAGAACCCTGTTTTCACTAGATCGTAAATTTGTACGCTTCTGATCACGACTCGATCTTCGACTCCGTCGTCTAGGAAAGAAAGCAAAACGGCATATGTACGAAAGATGGGCAAAAAAAAAAAAAACTGATATCCGATCTTCCCCATGCATATGCTCCCTTGTTTCCTAAATTCCCTGGAAGACACTTCTATTTTGTAAAAGCATGGCTACATGCATATGCAAGGCATCAAAACTAATGCACTGTTATTTTCCCAAGTCGAAAATTATGCCGCACTGAGCATAACCAGACACATTATAGGTCCCTCACTAATATTCAAAACAATTATCCACTGTCCGAAATACCACAAAATCACCCTGACCCAGGCGCGGATCTAGGAAAAAAAAACTGAGCGATTTCCTAATCGAGCGCCAAGCTTCTAGAGGCGTCTGGGGGGGGGGGCATTCTTTTCCGATAAATTTCTTGGATTAACTCCTTACGGAACATTAGAAAAGTGATGGGGGGGGGGGAAAAATCAAAAAGAAATTCATGCAAGGGAAAATGCCAAGAAAAAAAATTCGTGCAAGCAAGAAGGTAAAGAAAAAAAATTCATGCAGAAGGAAGGTCCAATTGTGACTTTTCAGAAAGTCTGAGTTTCTTTCAGAAAGTCTGAGTTTCAGAAATCAACAATATTACCAGGCACAATGTGAATAAACAAAAACCACTTTCTTCTTGTTGAAAGGAGACAATTAGAACCTTGCTTTTGATTGCAGCTAGTGTACCTACAACATACACTGTATACTGTATATATATATATACAACATATCCTTTATTTAAACACGATATGGTTTAAAGCTCGAAGATTGTGGGGTCGTGTAAAAATGATTACAAATGGATAAAACTGTATAAAAAATAGGAATAACATCACTTACAAAATACAACTACAATTAAAACTCTAAAAATATTCAGTAAGATTCTAACCAAAAAATAAATAAAGAAATAAATTTAAAAAAAATACAAGGTTAAAATGAATCACACTAGTTACCTCTAAGTAAATTGACTACAGCATTTAAAACATAAAAATAGTTAAAAGCAGGTAGTGCCTGGGCAGCGACTTGACCGACTGCGCGCTAAAATCAAGTTCCTTAAAATAAGAGTCCTTCTTCACTTTGCGATAAGAAACAGCAAACTGGCCCGTAAAATGACTTGAGACAGTGTTCCAAAGAATAGCGCCTCTATGGCTAATAGAGTTTTTAAGAAATTGCGAGTTAAAACGTGGGACGATTATGTTATTACTCCTTCTGAAGTAGCTTGAAGTTGTATGCAGTGCAGGTTTTATTTGTCAAGTATGAAAGAGCCGTAGGTGCTTCACCTATAAACATGCTATGGAGTAGTTTAATTAATCGAAGTTTATAATAGAGGGTTAAAGTATTCCAGTTCGAATGTCGGTAAACTGTCGGTAGGCATATCTCGGGGCAAGTTGTATATAATTCTGGCTGCCATGCGGTGAACTACTTCCAGAGAATGTAGAAGCTCTGCATTAGGGCAGCCGCCCAAACGACTAGTCCATATAGAGCTGATGGTAATATTATCTTGAAGTACAAGTCCAATAGGGCGTTTCTGGTCAAGAACGAACTCCTTTTCAGGAGGTTCAGTTTGTTTACGAAATTCTTTTTTACATCTGTAAGGTGATGTGACCAGGAGAGCCTCTCATCGATAGTGACGCCCAAAAGACGAGAGTGTTTCACCCACTCGATCCGATCCTCTCCAATAGTCACAGAATTTAGCGGACCGATGTGCGGTTTTCTCATCAACAGCATAGCTTCGCACTTTGCCGAGTGAGGGGTTAAAGAGTTCTCTAGGCACCAACTGTTCAATTCCGATATAAAGCTTTATTTAAAGAAGTGACAGTGTTATCAACAGTGTCCCCGATGCAATAAAGCATGAATAAACGGTGGTGTCATCTGCGTACATAAAGACAGAGCCAGAGGTAACAGCACTTGGTAGGTCATTGATGTACAAGGCAAACAACGTTTGGGCCAAGTACTGATCCTTGGGGAATCCCGCAAGTGACGTTTAGCACAGTTGAGTGCTGGCCGTTTACTACCAAGAATTGAGTTCGATCAGTTAGGTAGTCTGTCAGCCATGATAGAAGAGAACCTTGAACTCCAAATTGAAAATTCAACTTATGCAGTAGGATAGCATGAGATACACAGTCAAAAGCTTTTCTGAAGTCAACAAACGCCACAGCAACCACTTTATTGGCATCAATAGCTGTTCTCCAGATTTCTGACAGGTGTACAAGCAATAGTTCAGTAGAATGGCCCTCACGGTAAGCCCACTGTTTGTCTGTAACCAGGTTATTTTGGAAAACATGTCGAACGACAGATTCTGATGCACAAGATTCCATTATCTTGCTTGGAACAGTAAGAAGCGACATTGGTCTATAGTTATTTGTGTCAGCTTCATCATCTTTTTCATACACCGGGATCAGACGAGCTTTCTTCCAATCAGTAAAGGTTTCTCCGAGGTGAGCACAGAATGAGAATAGACCAGTCAAGGGAGAGACAATGGCAGGCTCAGCTAGTTTTAATAATTCAGGTGCAATGTCATCAGGACCCGCAGATTTATTTGGCTCTATGGCTTTTTAATTTACGTCGGACCGAATCTTCGCAGACGGTGATATCAGTCACAGAGGGCACTGAACAACCTGCGATCGCTCCGGTGTGGAAAATTTCTATTGGCTCGTCCAAGTCTTAATGTGCCGATATTGGCAAAGAAATCATTTATTAGGTTAGCCTTTTCTACGTCGTTGCGGGCAAGGCTTCCATGTATTATAATAAAAATAATAAAATAAAATTTGTAATAGATAAATATTAGAATTTGGTAGCTTTGTAAATATTCTATAAAATTATTTGTGCCCACAACAAAAATTAGAGGATGGGTCTTACCACCTTGAATAAGAATTCTATAATACAATGAAAAAGTGCATTCACACGTAGTGGTAAGTGTTAAAAAGTGTTACTGCCACCGGTACTTTAAACAAAAATTAAGAACCACAAAGTATGGTTTTCATTGGTGAATGGAGTATGGCATCATTATGATTGGGCTGTGGGAGAGGAATTCCAGAGGGCAGGGACTGAAAAACTGCACAGGGAAGCCGTCTATTCCAAGTGGCTTCCTCCTTTCTCACTGTGTGTACATTTTCGGAAAGATTTTGCATTAAAGTGGCCTGTACCCTTTGATCTGTTGTGAGTGTAGCATAATTTATAAAGCACAAAAGCATAGATAATGAATCAAGATTTCACTGTTCAAAAAAAGCAATATTTGTCTGAAAAAAAAATTCGTGCAGAGGGGTTCACCTGAAAAAAAAATTCTTGCACAAGCAGTGAGCGAAAAAAAAAATTCGTGCAAGCTGAAAATTCCCCCCCCCCCCCCCCCCCATCATTTTTCTAATGGTCCGTCCCTAACCTTCTCTGGGTTTCTGAGTCAGTCAGACAGGATATTGACCAGATTTTAACTTGGAAAGTTTTTTTTAATTATAAATATATTTATTTATAAAAAATTTGATCGATTTGCGTTTAAACGGAGAAAACTGGTGTGGTTCCCCGACTACTGATTGTAAAAGATACAAAAAGGGCCACAACCAACCCCGTTCCCAGGTTCTCTCTCTCCCTCGCTCCTTAGGGACGGGTAGGAGAGAACGCTGAGAACGAGGTTGGGTCACAACACATTCACGGCATTGCAAGGGCTTTATTCCATGCACAGATTTGCACGTGATAATATATATGTAGACCATGAAAGACAAACTTTTCTCACAGCTCATTAAAAATGAATGTATTCTAAAACACATCTACACTGCTCCATGCTATAGCGCTTGCTACAACATTTTAATATTATTATTTATGTTAAAGTGAAATTTGACGCCAGTACACAATTAAGGTGCACTGTGTGGCTTCTCTAGCTTATGGGTATGCTGGTGGAGCCTGGTGATTTACTTTTACCTTTTGGGAGACAAGAAATTCTTAGTTTTCGCAAAAAGAATAGCCGTCCAGTTGGCATGCAAGATTAAAAGCCGACCTTGTTTCTTAGGGCAGAGGCTTGATATCAAAATTTATGCTACAACAAGCAAGTTCCCATTAATGCCTGTTTACGTTAATTTGATTCATTGACATACAAAGAAAAAATAGATGTTTTAAAGAGGTCTTTAAACATACTCTTTTTTAAAAAAGAAAAAGGTTACAGAGCTTGTTTAACATAGTACTCTAAGCAATTTTAAGCTCCCTCTGTGTTCTACTTTCGTCAGACATCAGTCATCAATAAATACGAAATTTCTGGGAGGCAAAAGTGCTTCATAGTCTTTACGAAACACCGGGACATTCAAATTTTACCAGTACCACATAAATTTGTACAACGCCCTTTCAATAGTGACATGCTGGTTAACTCAATTAAGAGTGTGACTAAGGCAAGTATGCTTATTTAAAAAGCTAAAAAAGTATTCATCGATCAAGAGACTGGCCTAATTATGATTTTAAACTCAAATGAGAACTTTTCAGATTTAGTTGAGACCTGAAAAGGCATAGCTCAAGACATACATTTAACACATGGCATACCTTTGTCTTAAACATATCAATGTGACACTAGCAGTATATTTGTAAACTATGTAGAGAGGGTACCAAAGGCATTTCGTGAGTTTGGAGGGATGCCTCTCGGCCTCTGTGTCAGCCACAGGCCAACATATCTTTGACTGAAGGCCAAGTATGAAAAGTCTCTGGCTCCCAGAGTAGTAATATGGATGAGTTACAAAAAATAACGTTAAAACAGTCATGAAACCAGGGCTAATATCTAATATATAAGTTGAAGTTAATGAACTAAGTCAATTAATGATTAATGACATACAGCATTTTAATTTATGATTGAGTTGATAGTATTAAAAATTAATACATACATGTACATCTATACATCTAGTACCGTACATACATTATCAATTATTATAATTATTATCACCTCAATCATAAATTAAAATACTGTATTCCATTATCATCAGAATCAGTTCAGTAGTGTTAAAATGACATTTTCTGTCTTCCTTTTCTTATACTATTTAGATATCCACTCATACAGAGCAGAGGTTCTATTTTTATAGGAAAAGTACTTATTTATTGTGCCAAAAAAATTATATAATGCCGTGACATAGGCCTAGTGTGGAAGTGTTGCTGCAGGTCATAGCTTAGACCACTGATTCGCAGAAATCTATTTTTTTTTGTTTTCAGTTTCCTCAAATCCCAATCCTAGTGGTAAAAATGTCTCATCAACACCCTAGTCCCTTTTTCCCATTCTTAAAATAGGCAATTTCTAGCTTCAAATTGCTTTCCCTCCCCAAACCCAACCCCCTCCCCCCGGGTACAGTTAAATACAATAATAATGGAGACCAGGGATCCATATTGCCAGTCGTCCCAGATGACTACAATCTCATATGGACGATTAAGAAAACATCAAAAGTCACCCCTCAGACGAGTGAGGTTTTGTTCAACCACAAAATCTTTTCAAAAATTCTTATATATGATTTTATACATTTTCCCAGTGTTCTGATAACTATCTCATCCACTTAAAACTTTTAGAATAATGGAGAATAACAAGCACCTTTTGTCTGCAATAAAATCGTAAGTTTGGGCACCATCTTTGGTGGTGCAGTATTTTCTACGAAACGATCACAGGCTCAGTTTTTTGTGAAGTGGTGCATATAGAGGCCATTCGTAGAAAATGTGATGTCCAGCACTTTTATTAAAGATGTTGCATTTTTTAGAAGGCATTTCATTGCCTTTGGTGGGAAAAAAAAGGTGAAGCAGAAGCCGGTGCCTTATACGCATAAGACGTTTCGCTACCTTTGACGAAAAAAAGGTGATCAATGCAGGGGCCTCTGCCTTTTATGGGGGAAAATGTAAGCACACCATCTTGCCTTCATGGCAAACTAACCAACCATGACTACTTGTAAAATGTAAATAAATTGTGTTTAGCCTTGGCCTGTGACCTGTTGTACTTAACAGTTTAGTTAAAACCCTTTCTTAGTAACTAAAACGAAAATAACATGCTAATCAGAAATGTTCAAGTTGCACACGATTTTGTCACCATTCTTTTATATTATTAATTCTGCACTTTTGTCTGGGCAACCCAAATTGTAAACGGGCAAGTTGCCATCAGGCCTACTTGCCTGGCTGACGACTGCGAGAAAAAATGAAAATGGATCCCTGAGAGACTGTATATTAGTTACAGGTGTGAGTCTCTGATACATTTTTCCTTAAACTGTGCAAGTTTTTAGCTATTTTATACTCCTGAACTATGCTTCCTGGAAACACAACATCCGATTTTAACACATGCTTGGTTAGTTTATGAATTTTGCTCGCTATTTTCAGTGGCGGATCCAGCGGAGGAGTCAGGGGGGCCTGGGCCCACCTTATTTTTAGACCGAAATGAGGCCCGAAGGGCCGAAAAAAAATTTTTAGGAGGCCGCCCCCCCCCTCCTTATTTAGGGGTCTGGATGACCGCCCCGCTTCCCCCACCCTCTTTAGCTGAAGGTCTGGATCTGCCACTGATTTTTCCAGAAACTGCCTGCTCCGAGGTACAGTAATACATTCTCTTGTGTGGTTCATATTTAGGTGGAGGATTTTCATGCCCATCTGTCCCCTTTGAAATGATCACTTTTTTTGAATGAACACTGCCTTGTAACAGTCATCAATTTGTAAATGATCTCCAAAAAGGTCCTTTTCTTTGATGTAGTAGATTTCTGCAATATCAGTACGATTCTTCAGACACATCTCCGACCAATAACAACCCGGAAGAGCCGACACTTGCAACTTTATTCAGTACACGACACTAATTTTCCTCTAAGTTGTGACCAAGGTACATCGAACCACCAGGTTTCAAGATTAGTAAGAGTTCTCTAACCAGATTGCACTGCATCTCTTTATTCCCCAGGGCCCAGTTGCTCGAAGCATAGTAGCGTTAACCAACGTTTAATACCTTGACAACTTATTGGTTTTGATACTGCTTAACCAATGGTTAAAGCTAACCATGCTTTGAGCAACTTAGCCCAGATCTTTAAGCCCTCCATAGTTAACAGCATGTGCAAATTGCAATCCATCCTTTAAGAAGTTTAGGGCCTGTTTACATGGAGGTGGGGGACCCCAGGTAGGTGAGGTAACCTGCTTAGGTGGAGTAAAAAAATATCCCTCCTTTACACGCAGTCTTACAACCCCACCATCCCGGGTGCACTCTCTCAAGATTATTGAATGGTCGCTAAGCACGTAAACAAAAAAAATGCTGGCAAACCACGTGTTTAGGCGATTAATGCACTTCTACACTCACTTGCTGCTCTTGCTGCAACCTTCAGTGCTGTGGATAATGATGCAAAACCACCGCCAAAGTGAATTTTGCGCGAATTTGATGTACCACGAATCCGACCCCGGCCAGGCGGGTTACCCCTATATATTATCTATATTAAGAAATTGTACTAAGAAAATCTATCCTTTAATTAATTGCACAAAAATCAACCTTAAATGTACATTATATAACTAAAATAAGTTCTATCTCAACTCCCTCAAGGCAATCCCTGGTTCAAAACAAAGACAGGGCGGACTTGAAAGAGTTGGGATTATCTCGTCTTTACGCACATTTTCTAGGCCATTCCACATGACTGCCCCCTATAGCTAAGAGCCCTCTTAGCAGCTTCAGTACGGGCCCTTGGTACAAAAACATTTTTTGAGGCACCTCATACGTTGTATAGGAATGAACCCCCGGAGGTTGGTTTAAACACGTTCTTTAAACTCTCAGGGTAAAAGTTACTTAGAGATTTAAAAACACTTATTGCGAGCTGTTTACAGCGTCTTTGCTCAAGGGTATCCCATCCCAAGTCTTGGAGGATATCCGCAGATCTTGTATTATAATCACTAAATGTTATAATTCTCCCAGCCCTATTTTGCAATCTCTGGAGTCTGTCATACATCTCCAGACTTCGGAGCAATAATCAAAATAAGGAGGGACTAAAGCCTCATACATTTTCAGTAGGGTTTGGCGAGGCACCAGGGAACGAATACGTTTTAAGGCCCCCATACCTGCAGATACCTTTTTACAGATGGTATCTACTTCGGATTGCCACCCTCGAATGCCTCCTCAACCACTATTCACAGATATCTGTAATTAATCACCCGAGTGAATTGTTGACTATTAACAGTAACGTTTAAGTCACCATTTAAATGCCTTAGTCGGTAGTGGCTTCCAATTATCAGATATTTTGTCTTTTTGACATTTAATGTGAGTTTATTTGATTTCAGCCACTTTTGAACCTTATCCAAGTCTCTGTGTAACTTTTCTTCAAGAGTTGTGGGGTCATAAGCGGAAAGGGTAAGCGAGGTGTCATCAGCATACATGAGTGCAGATGATGACAGCTCGCATTCTTGTAGGTCATATATAAATAAGAAACAACAAGGGTCCAAGTAAAGAACCTTGTGGGACCCCAAGACTAATCGGAAAATAGTCTGTCTGATAGAGTGCCATTTACATAAATACTCTGAAAGCGATTTGATAGGAATGATTTGCACCACTGAACTACATGCGGGTCGAGACCATAAAGTTGTAGTTTTTTAACAATATGCTGGGGTCAGCCGTATCAAAGCTTTCTTAAGATCCAGAAAGAGTACACTGTTAATTAGGCCATCATCAATATTTAAGTACCAGTTGTTGGTAGCTACATGCAAGGCAGTCAACGTAGAATGCATCGGTCTGAAACCATGCTGAGAACCTGCCAGCAAATTATTGTGAGTTAGGTACTCATAAAGTTGTTTGAAAATAACCTTTTCGATTATTTTACTAACAAATGGTAAAATAGATATAGGTCAAAAGTTGTCAGGATCAGACTTAATATCCTCCTTATATGAAGGTAACACTTTGGGAATTTTCCACTCGTCTGGAAAATATCCATATCTAATGGATAGGTTAATTATATAGGTGAGAGAAGGCACGATTTCAGGACAAGCTTCTTTTAAAAGCCTCGCAGAAAATATCATCCAGACCCGTAGCCTTGTCGACTCGAAGGGAACTCACTAAACGGTGAACAACACCACAGTAAGTCTCATTCAGTGTAAAACTAGAATCTGTTGGCGTAATGTAGTCCTCGAAACAAACACTAGTTTTGGAAATATTATCGGCTAACCTAGGCCCAATGTGAGTAAAGTGATAATTAAGAGCATTAGAGATTTCTAATGGCTGTAGTACATGAGTTATCTCCAACATCTATTCTATTTATTTCAGTTGTGGTAAATTTCGGTCCAATACTGAATTTATTCCATTCCATGATTTCTCAATTCCCCCAGATTTGTTTCGAAATACCTTTTATAATAGTTAGTTTTTGCTTTCCTGATATTAGCATTTACATTGTTTCGAGCAATCTAATACTCCAACAAGAATTCAGAGACTCTGCGTTTAAGGTATAGTATGCCCCTGTCCGACTTACCAAGCAAGTGTGTTTGTGGTGAGAAGTATACCGTCTGCCATGCCCTGTCATGCAAAATGGGAGGTTTCGTGGCGCAGAGACACGATAGTGTTCGCAACCTACTTACCTCACTTATTGGTACGGTTTGCACCAACGTTGAAGTCGAATCACAACTACAACCTCTCGATAATGAGCGATTTAACCTCAGAACCGCGGTAACAAGCCCGGAGGCAAGACTGGACTTTTGGTCTCGTGGAGTTACAGCATTTTTTCATGTCAGGGAAAAGAAACATCCGCATGCAATCTTTAAGGAGCAGGAGGAGGAGAAAAATTGGAAGTACCAACGGAGAGTGCTGGACTTTGAAATGGGATCTTTCACTCCCCTAGTTTTTGGAACCAACGGTGGGATGGGAGCCGACTGCAACTGCTTTCTCAAACGCCTAGCCGAGGAACTCTCAGAAAAGAATGAGAAACCTTATCACATTACTATTACTTGGATTAGAACATTGCTTTCTTTTGAGATTTAAGGTCGGTAAACACATGCGTAAGAGGTTCTAGGACACCCTTCCACAAAATTCCACAAGGGGATTTCATTGATGACCGCCGCTTAAACGCCACCCAAGCGTGTGTGACCCAGGGGCAGTTAGTCTGGAACGGACAAAAGAGTCCCTAGGTACCGACTCTCACCGAACTATTTCCAAAAATCCAAGCAGATGCCGGCTTCTGATTGGGCAAAAAAATGCTTTTTATTATTGTGCCCACTCAGCGAACAGTTTCTCCTGAGTCCTTTTCGTGAGTTCGTACACGACGGCTATTGTCTTGATCACGGCTTGTCTGGCTCACGCACCAAAGAAATGCTCGCAGTCAGGAAACTTTCACTTCGATATGAAATCCCCATCTGATTTCAAAATACTGTCTGCCCGAAAACTTAACGACGCTTGTCCAAAAATACAAGCTTGAGCTTACAACAGGTATTCACTCTTGCATCGGTCACGTCTTGTGTAAATATTAGGGAGTTTTTAAAAGATGCCACGACGGCTGACAGCCACGAAAACGTCGCAAGGAAAAGTGAATTCACATTTTTTCAGTCTCTATCTTGATTATTCCAACTCGATTACTTTGTCAAATGCAAGAGAACTCCTCTGGAGCTGAATTTCTATCAACCATATCCACGTTCATGAAGAGAATGAATTTTGTCATTGCTTGTTTACGTTCTTCACAAAACGTGAAATAAGGCATTTTCACGGGTAGTCAGGGTACTCGTGCAGTTGACGGCAAAGAAATGTACAAAAAAGCGTAGTGCACGTGCAAAGTTGTTGTTTTGCCTTCATGTCAAGCTATTGCTTATTTGACTTTCTCGTCGCCGCTGCATCTTAAACTTCCTATTATTTACGATACATTGTGATCCGTCAAAAACAGAATATTCTCGGGGTAGATTGAATTGCTCTTGTTGATAGCATCCCAAACGTTTTTTCGACTCATCGGTAGTTCCTTCGTTTCTGGTTAGGAAAGTAGAAAATAAAAGTTTCCCTGGCACGCACAAGCTTAGTGAACGAACCGGGCAAGTGTGGAGAGACAATAGCCGTCCTGTACGAACTCACGAAAAGAACTCAAGCGAAACTGTTCGCCGATTGGGTAAAATAATACAAAGCATTTTTTGTGCCCAATCAGTAGCCGGCATCCGCTTGATTTTTTGGAAATAGTTCGGTGAGAGTCGGTACCTAGGAACTCTTTTGTCCGTACTTGAAAAAGTTCGTCCCGCCTTTTCTCCCGACCCGACTAACTGCCCCTCGGTCTCCGAGGATGCTCACACTCAGATGCACGCTCTCACCCACAGGACTTCCTCGTGTGTTTATTTGAGTTGTTCGTCGCGCAATGCATTCTGGTAAAAAGTGGCGCAGTCCAATCTGGTTAAATGTAGTGCATTCAGTTAAAAAGTGATGAATCCGAGAATTTCTCTGCGCGGCAACAATTGCTATTATAAAACAATTACGCAGGCTGACGCGTGAACTAATTGTTAAGTGATCAAGAGCCATTATGGCTCTTAAATGTGATCGACGATGGTTGCTAATTTTTGGGTGTACATATGACGCTATCAACTCAATGTAAGATTTGTTCACTCTAAAATCAATTAGCCTTTCCCTTTTCCTCAGAAGTCACATATGTGCCCTTAAGTTAACTGATTTGTGGATTAAAAGTTTATTGTTTGATTTAAATTATAAATTTATTAATGGGAGCTTCGCTTTTAGCCCTGGCCAAATCTATATATTATCGAATTTTGCGCTTTGGATTAAAAGCATCATATTTGGTGAACATGTTGCTTTTGCAACTCTGATTAATCTCTGATATGGAACCATCGCGAATTTTGATGTTGACACGAGATAAGGGGATGTTATTGAAATGGGACCCATTTTCACCGTAAGCAAAATGACGTATCGTAGGAAATACACATTCTTTAATAATAATAATAATTATTATTTTTAAGTCTTGATCAATAACGGGGCATTTTTTCCTGATAAATTTCTTGTATTAACTCCCTAAAGCAAGTAACCTTTCCTGAATCAAACCATCCCTAAACGTACAGGCGGACTCGATTCGCGCAAAGGTATTCACTTGAAGAACTTGTGATCCTCTGTTATTATGCTAATTTGTAAAGACTATAGAAATCAAATCTTCGCATTATTTATTCATTTCGCCTTGAGAATGGTGTCATGATGATACCGAAACGTCGACTTTTAACGTTAATGTTCGCTTGCTTGTATTATTATTTTATAAAAGTAAATTATAATTATCGTAAAAAAATCTCCAAGAATCCTTTGAGGCAATTTTTCAAAAAGCTTTATAAATTTGACAATTTTATACGTAGAGGACTGTCAGACCACAACAAGATAACATTTGCCATAGAATATCTTCCCATGTCACATCAAAGGTAATGACGTCATCACTCACGTGACTATTTCCGAATTTTTGTTGCTGTGACAAGATTTCATTAACGAGTTAAAAACAACAGCATATTTGAGGTTTTAGTTGTGTGGGACATTTAAAAATAGCCAGTTGACGTCCGGCATTTAAAATTTAAGGGGGTAATGAACATGAGCGAAAAAGTCGGGAGACTAGGCCGAGGGCTGTAGAGAGTCAGCCTTTTATCACACGGCAGAGAAAATTTGCAGGAAAGTAATGTTCTATCTGATAATGTTTTTCATGACCAAAAAAGGGACAAGACGTCATCAGTCACGTGATCAAAGCGTTTTGAATGTTTCAGTTCGTTTTTAAAGTACCTTTCTGACATATAAATGATGCTTATATCTCCCATTAATATGCACTAACTGACTGATTTTCGGCAAGGGGGCATTTTTCGAATATGCCAACCAATGCCATAATTTCATTGACGTCATTGTTTACATTCTTGCTTATTTACCACGCAAGTTAATCCTCAGTTCTAAGACGTCACTTTATAAACAAATCAAACTCACACACCGACACAAAAAGGAGAAAACAGCAAATTTTTATTTTTTTCTTGCACTAAATACACCATGAAGCCCCTTGCTAATATAAATACCAGAATATCAGCATTGCTTTCAATTTCTCTTAGGTCTTACAATCGCCTCAAGAGAAAAAAAAGGCCTATTACATACAACAAAAGATGCAAGAAAACAAATTACAAAATCATTAAGTTGAAATGTGCGCAGTGGCCAAAGGAGCTTAGGCTTTCAAGTTGGTCACAGTACTGCCAGCAAATCGGTACACATGACCTAAACAATGGAAAAAAGAATCAATGTTACGCAAATTTATAACCGAGATTTCCCTGCTAGCAGTTGTCTCTGAAGGTGGGAGGAAAATGATAGGAAAGAGAGAGACCTCTGCCGGCCCCCGAGACGTTTTCTATTACGCATGTACTGGTGTTTCTTAACCATTCATAATTTTTGCTTCGTAACGTACACATTATACCATCAACGAGACACGTCACACCGTACCTAAGTCAGCTGAGCTGCCTGTTCAGGCACCCTAGTGGTGCCTTCACTGTCTCCAAATAACCTCCTTGCAGGAGCAGTAGTCCCTGGTAAAAGAGAAAGTAATAATTGGAACTTGAATCTTTGTTAGTAATTTATTGAACGTGCTGCTGATCAACTTATCTTTATTCATTTACATACCATAAAAATAGCCAAACATGGAGGAAAACTATGACTATTGAACCTCTAAGGACAAAATAAAACCATGGCAGATGATTTACTTGTACATTTAGCAGCGTTTCATGGGCAAGTATTTCCAAGTTTCATGGTTCTGATGCCTTATTTATTCTTGTGCCCTTCAAAATATTCCTGGTCTATAAGACATGTCATAGCTAGGGGATTTTTGTACCCTCTATGTTAATAATTATTATTACCTGGCTGTTCTCCACTGGTACTGGGAGTGCACTCAAATACAGCCTTGTTTATGGTACTTCTTCCTGCAGATGCAGTTAGCAAATGCAGTTATTAGCAACACGAAGGGAAGAAAGGAAAAAAGAGTAAATTATCACAACTTCGCTGCGATCGCGAATAAAACACCAGCGTCGCAATCCTGACACTGAGTTCACAGATACGACTTTTAAAAATAGCACCGCGATCGCTATCACTGCATCGTTATTTATCTGAATCGCACCGCAATCGTGATCATCGCGCCGCGATCGCTATAACCTCGCCGCGAGCGCGGTCATCGCTCTAGCGATTTAAGTTTGTTTACATCTTTCCCCTTCTTGTTTTCTACGAATGCAAAAAACCAATCCATTGAAAACAAATTGACATTGCTCAGCTTGCAGTCACAATCAAACATACAATCAGTCACTGAAGTTGTAAAAATGCATTTGTAAACAACCCGAGCGTTTTCCTAAGTCGTAAGAAATGACTGTCTTTTTCCCAGTTTGACATTTTCCACAGTTGTACTTATCGCAGCACGATTGTTAATACCGCGGTGCGATTTTCCTATTATAGCCGTATCATGGGCGATCTCTGAGTGCCATGATTTCGATCGTGGTGCAGAAATCGCGATCGTGGCGCGGTGATCGCGATCGATTTAGTTAAATATAACACCCTCCTCGATCTCCATAATTCTTCATAAGATACTCAGCCCCATTCATTAATTGTTAATTTAAACAATAAGCTTCAACCCATTGCAAAGAAATCCAGAAATATATACTAGAATGAAATAAAAGGCTTTTATCAAGCTAATAGATGCATATTCACAGGAAGACGAAACTATAAATCAAATTCGATCACAGTAATAGGTTTGGGAAAATTTCCTGCCCATATATACGCCTGCATCACTGAACCCCCACCTCCCTCACCACACCCCTTTGAAAAGCTATTGATCAGCCCCTGGAAATTAAATGTTTTCTGTAGAAAATGGTCGTATTTACGAAACTTTTTGGCTGCGTCCAATTTACAGTTTATATTTAAAGGCCAATCTTTCCCTGTAAAAGGGGATCTACCCAAATGGTTAATTAGACCGATTTTGTTTGTTTAAAATTCGGACAGACAAACTGTTACGTGTTAAGTACCCTTTGAATTTCTACATAAAACCGTTAAGTGAAAGTTATAGTTATTGTTTCTTCTGGCGAAAACACCTAGGATTGTACATTACTTATTTACCATTCCACCTCATATGACTAAAATTTTTCAGTCTACACAAACTGCTCTTTCCGTGTTGTGTATTTACGGCTAAATGGGCGCTAGACTTAAACTACAAATTATAAAAGTAACATAAATATGAAACATACTCCGAAAAGGCGAACTCAGTATAGCAAGGTTACGAGTCTGTCGGTAGAGTAATCGAGAAATCTTTGATGTACTTTCTTTTCGGTGATTGAGGTGGGTTCACACTAGACCGTACCGCCTTCACCGTACTTTTCTCATTAATAACTACCCCGAACAATAATTGAAAAAACCTTTTTAAAATTTTCTTTCAGTAAATGAAACTCTTCACAAACGCATTTTAAGTGTTCTGTAGTCTAAAACCCGTATGAGAATAAGCTTAGATTACTAGGTCAATGAAATTGACATGTCATTAGCCTACGTAGCAGGCGTCGAAAGGGGAAGGGGATATGGAGGAAGGGAAAAAAGGAGGGGGATTGGGAAGAGAGGGTAAGGGAGGCCTGCTATATGTACCCCTTTTGTTCATTTCTGCGGACGCCAGCGTCCGCAAATTCCTGATCGGCTGAGCCATTTTGAGTAACAACCTCGATCCCAAGGTTCTCTCCTACCCTATCTCAGTCCGTAGGGCGGGTAGGAGAGAACCCTGGCAACGAGGTTGTATGAGTAAGTTATTGGCGTGTATTAGTGACAGACAAACATGATGCAGGCATCAAGGAAATGTGTTCTACTGACATAAGTTTTGGAAGATCAAAATTACTCCAATTACATAGCAACTTCACGTTAAACCCCGAACTAGAACCAACTATAATAGCTCGTTAAACCGGCAGAGATGCTCAGGAGGTTTTTATACTGGATTTGTCCAAACACCGAGCGGCGATTCAAGGCGATTTCGATTCTTGCCAGACATCTGGAATGCCGATACAGTGAAAGCTGTATTAAGCGGACACCCTTGGGGAATGCTGTAGTGTCCGCTTAATACAGGGTGTCCGCCTAATACAGGTTTCGATAGATAACGTCATATGAGGTGTCAAATGCCATTCAAATGAACAGTGGAAACGTTTAGAATACTCCCAGAGACTATGGCTATGACGATATACGTTTGCATTAATTTCTTTATTAAGGAGGACCAATTGATCATAGTACCATAAACATAGATTGCAACTCAAATTTGAAGAACTCAGATGAGTGAAACAAGCTCTATAGAAACAAAACGAAATAGAATACAGCACTGTACTGTGAAACGAACCCAATAAGTTCGTCAAGTCACGTTTTTTAATGTAAAAATCGAAAAATTTGTGGATGGCAATCTTTCGCATTTCCGGTGTCTGGCATGTAGGGCGGTGGAATTTAATTACAAATGTCCGTTTAATACAGGTAGGCAACAATAGAAATGACCATTTCAGGTACTTTTTAGGTGTCCGCGTCGACTTAATAGAGGTGTCCGCTTAATAAAGGTTTCATTTAAAGTAAATAAGAGAAATAAATTTGGGGACCTCGGCTACTGTCCGCTTAATAGAGGGTGTCCGCTTAATACGGTGTCCGCTTAATACAGGTTTCACTGTAATTAAGTTCGGACCATGCTGAGAAGCCCCCTACTTTTGATTGGTCACGTATTGACAGTTGACATTATCGGATTACGTAAGAAAATGGTGGGCGGAATACAAAAACGCCGGAGATCCCTTTCCTTTTCCCCGCTGTCGCGAACTTTTCTCCCTGCCCCCCTCTCCCATTCTTGCGCCTCCCGCGCAGGCTAATATGTCATAGCCATTTAAATTTTCTAAATTTCAAACGAGTGGCCGCATTAATCGGGTGAAATTATAAGGGATTCTACTGTTTGGGATTATAAAATGTGCCCATTGGCCGTATTTTTACATTCGCAAGGCCAAAAGAAAGTCGCCGCAATAAGGAGGTGACAGTATTATCAAGGTGGCCGTAAGGCGGAGTTCCACTGTAATAGTACTATGACAATTTGCAGTGTTGTTTATGAAAGACTATGAGCTTTTTGATAACTAATTTAACTTTACAGATAAGCAAACTTCAGTTGTCAGCTACTGTTAATATTAATGTCTCATGCTTTTATAATCAAAGAAAATAGTACACCAATGACAACTTCCCGTACGAAAAGTGCGTCGCTCGTGCAGCGCTGCCGGAGTTTCGAAAAATGACTGCGCGAAAGACGTAGGATGAGCACTGCCGGAGTAATGCCAGGTGACTATATGAGTCATGCATAAGCAACATACGCTTTTGCGACGATTGATTGTGCAGCGATTACACAACGAAGGAAAATATTGGCGGTAAAAATAAATTGCGGCTTAAAAAATCGGGCTTGTTTTGAGCAGAACGACTACAACCTACAACTACAAATTTCTTTTTATAGTATTTTCTTATAAAAGTCAGTGAAATTACAGGTAAAACGTTTTTGGCATTTGCTATAACTAGGAGTAATCGGAGCTTAGAAGAGTGCGTTCGATATGTTTGTAAGGCGTATAGGTAGCAGTTGAGGAGGAAGGGTGGATGGTTATTGCGATAGATTAAGCCCGGTTTCCATATGATCACTACGATCGCTGTGATCGCTGAGAAAATTGTTCAGCGATCATATGGAAACAACTCTCCAGCGATCGCAGCAACAACGATCGCTGAGATAGAACTTTTTATATCGCAGCAATTGTTGTCGCTGCGATCGCTGGAGAGTGGTTTCATATGATCGCTGCGATCGCTGAAGTTTTTTTTTTTTTCAGCGATCGCAGCGATCACAGCGATGGCAGAGCTTTAATTTGATCATGGCACATTTGAAAAAGCCTTGAAGGCTAGTGATATTGTATGGTCCGTCTCAATAAGTGCAGTAGTTTGGTCGAGTGTGTTGATTTCAGTGACTTGAGTGGAGCTACTGTGCGCTATTTATAAGTTTTTCCGAATAAATAACATAGGCCTAAAATGTTCGTTTGTCCGGTGTCGAAAATATCACAAGTCAAGATGAAACGGCGCCGCCGAGCTTCACATCTCGGTAGATTTACTTTGCGGCACAACGGCCGCCGAAACTTTTGAAAGATGAACGTTTTGAAAGATTCAGCAAACACAGATCGATAGTAGACCTTCAGCAAACTCTTGAAATATGTACGCTTTACGAAGATCAGCAAACTTTTAACGCTTTACGAAGACAGAATAAAAGACCTCAGCAAACGCTTGAGGACGCACGAATTAGTTCGTCAAAGTGAGGCAAAACGTAAGCAAGCGCCTCAAAGCGAGGCAAACGTGTGTCGACGACGAGGACAAATGCAATTTCGAAAAAACGCCCCTTGATAATTGCACAGGCAACCCAATAATGCATAGAACCCCCAACACAAATTAGCGGTTGCGTTCTCGTACCTCGAACGCAATGAGAGTTATTCTTATGCGAAATCAGCGCTGGGAAATCACAAAGGACTACAACTGTTCGTTTTCAATCGTTTTAACGGGAGAAACGTTCGTTTTCAGTATTCAGAGGCACTGAAAGTACATACCGTGTGGCACGAAATTTTTGACGGTTCTAACTTTTGCGGTTTTTTCAACGATCCGCAAAAATAGGTTCCCGCGACCATTTTCCCGCAAAAATTTACTCCAGAGCAAACATTCTCCAACTTAAATTCGCTACAAAAAAATACAGTACTAAGAAATCGTGTCTGTTCAATCACAACTTGTCAAAAACAACGAAATACTGGCTTGTTTGAAAATATGTATTTCTATTGCAAGTAGTCAATAATGGGTACTGGGTACTTTCTGAAAATCGCAAAAATTAATTCCCCGCAAAAAAAAACAATCTATCCTAATCGCAAAAATTAGTTCCCCGCAAAACACAAAAAATCGCCAATCCGCAAAAATAAACTCCCGCAAAAACAGTTCGTGCCACACGGTAGTCAAAGTACTCACCCCTCTTTAAGGTCTCTAATTACACGGGAAAACGCTGCCGTAAATGTGTTTAATCAAAACGTCTGCGAAGTTAAGAGCCGTAAGCGTGATTTTCCGTTTTTTGACAACAGCCTTGTTGAACAGTGCCAGAATAAAGGGATAATAATGCGGCAGGTGGTTTCATCGAAGTAACCGAAGTAGGGGAAAACTTCTTTGATGTTATAAAAGCTCTCCTTGACATTAGTTTGAGCTCGTTGCTTCAAGTATTTAAAATTAGACTGTTCACAGTCCCCTATTTTTTCGTAAGATCGTCGAGATATAGCGCGTCTTACCGTTAATGGCGGCCACCTGGATTTTCAAATGTACCGAGGGGGCGGGCGTCGGGGATTATCCTCCCAAACCGCCCCTGCCCCCTAAGTAGTTTTGACACTCATGCAAGATGGCAGCCTGTAACGCAAAGCGCCCGATCTTGATGATCTTACGGACAAATAGAGGACTGTGAACACTCTAATTAAAAATCGAAAAATTAAAACTGTAAAACTGATCCTTAAGGCAGGAAGAGTGAAGGAAAAATATAGAAAGAAAAAAACATAAAGTGGTGAATTTTATTTGCCCGATATTTCGGTTTGCAACAAATACCCTCACCTTTTGTTTTCTTCCCATATCTTTTCCATCACTCTTCCTGCCGTTAGGATCAGTTCACTGATTTAATTTTAAAATTTGGTATTGAAGATTTTACTGACCCAGGTCTACGAAAGATCCGGCTGACCCTCACTGGTTTGTCGATGTGGTTTTGCCTTCACCACGTACTGTTTCAAATCGTATTCCAGATTGTGTATTCTTTCTATCGCGTGACGTTATAATACTTTAAACAAACCGCTCTTTATACTAGTAAATTTCACTCCATATCCCTCCGCTCTTTTCAGTTGATGAACGCTTTAATTATTCTTATTTTGGTCCTCACTCTCAAGCTAGAGCTGTTCTGTTTCCTCCGTTTAGTATGCACTTTTCTGGTTCGCTTGGATTTCTTTGAGTAAATGTATGGCTTTCTGTTTCTTTCATGAGACGTGAGGTTGACTTATCTTGGTAATTATGACTGCTTATTGCTGCAGGTGGACACGAAAACGTGGCTTCAACGAGTTGAAAAACGAATAAACTACATCAAGAGAGGATAAAGGGGACAGAGAAGGCATCCCCCATACACACCCTATTCCATAGATAATTCGTCTCGAGTTGTATTTAAGACCACAGATCCCAAGGGGGATTAGACAACAGCCAATCATGTAGCGCGAATGTGTTCGGCGTGGATGACCCACGCTCAGAGCCACGAGTCCTTCACGAATTGACGCAGAACAAAATCGCGGAAGACGCGGAGAGTGATATTGCTATTCGTTTTGCCGACGAAAACGACTACAGAGAGATTTCTGCTAAAGCTGGGTCAGCGAAGCGGAAATTAATAAAGAATCGCCCTTCCTCTCTTGTATAGAGCTAACTGTACAGCAGGAAAGTCCTTAACAAACTGAATATTCTCTCAGGATCATTTTTATAATTTACATTTTGAAGAGAGCAATTTCTGGTTTGATATTTATTCTTTTCATCAGTAGTCTTTCATTATTCAACAAAAATAACACTTGGCGTCTTACTTGCTTTATTAGGGACTTTAAGATCTGAGACGCGACCACTTCTAGAACGCGGTGGCTGATAAAGGACTGGAACTAGAACGCCGTCGTTTGCGCGCGAAAAGTGAAGTTAAGATCTCCGTCGCGATGCGAAATTTCTCATTTTAGTAAAGCACTGAGGTTACGACAACTTTGAGTTAAACTGATTTCACGGGTTGTCAAAGAGTCTAGAGATTCCCTTTTCCCAGGTGAGCGCCGACTCATTTCGCGTCAATGTTCAGGAATGCCGTCGATCTCTTTACGCTTTCATTCCCTTTCGCCCGACATGTTTTGCAAGGCGTTTAGTCATGCGAAACCTCCACGAAACATCCACGCAGCGCGCGAGGTAACTTTATCCCGATTCTAAAAATTACTCGAGACGAATTACCTATGGAATAGGGTGTGTATGGGGAATGCCTTCTCTGTCCCCTTTATCCTCTCTTGACTACATTCAACGAGTCGCACCGAACAGGGAAATCGCTCCGTTGTGGAACATAGGTCATTTCGTTTCCACAGCCAAGTCTTTCATTAACGTTGTTTCCGCTGTCAAATACAGTGAAAAAAGAAAGTCGTGAAATTTCTGGAACTAGCTCATGAATCAGAACTGACTGAAAAACCTACCTACGTTTCGTGGAGATCAGCATCCTCATTCATTAATCCTCTCGCTTACTTGCTAGGGAGAGTGAAATTTGTGGCTCAAGATGATTGACACTTTGATAATAAACGTCCGACGAATCAAACTTTCTTCCGACGCTTTGATTGGATAAGAGCAGTCTCAAGGAAGGCTTTGACCTTACTTGAGTGCCCACTTCGGCACTTTGAGGTTTTGAAGTTTCTGTGGTAACTTTGGATCAGTCAAGTACGAAAGGACAAGTTCAAACACACAGTGTGAACCCACTTGATTGTGTCAGCACAGCCGCAAATCACACGCCAAGTACATCCATGAATAAACCTATTTCAGATACGCATCATTCTGACACATACTCCACGAAAGAAAACTTGTTCGCCTAACAGTTTTTCAAAGTTCGTTTTTGTTGTTTGTAACGTTCGGGAGACATATCATTCTGTTTGACTGGAAGCGGTAATTTTGCCATATTCTAAAGCATTTTTTCACGTTCCACAACAAAAAAGAACGCGTTATCAACCAGACAGCCGTGACAAAACCCCATTAACATGGCAAGAACCAGCTGCAGCCAAAGGTGATTTCAATAACATGCAAACAAATTCGCTCGATTCACAAAAACATTGAGTGAGCCACAATAGGACACCGCCATCGATGTGTCCAATACAATCTAAGATTGGCAACGCGATTTACAGCGATCGCGTTGAGATTGTTATTTCGTAGAGCGCCAAAAAACAAAAATCACGACGCTATACGAAATCGGCCAAAAACCCTCCACGATTGATGACCGCGATCGCAACGCGATCAATGCCCTCGCGCAGCGAAATCCCACCAAAAACCTATTAAGACCATACTGGAATTTCTTTCTGCTAATTTTTGGTGCTCTACATGTTAAGAATAATATTATTATAAACTATAAACTGGTTCGTCTCTGCTGGTACTGAGTATGTCCTCCACTGCAGGGGATTTCCCCTGCAGATGGTCCATTTTATTGTGACTGTACAGTCTGTACAAAGTGAATTTGTACCTGAAGGCGTTTCATCAGCTGCAGCTGTTGCTTTAAATGTTCTTTTCTCAACTCGGCGTCGTGCCTCATAGCCCTTGATGGATTGAAAACAAACACTGGTGAGTACATGGTACTTGAATGGTGGTAGGTAACTTTAATAATTTTCCGGTTAGTACAATGAAAGTGAAAAGTAAGTCGTTGGGAATCTTAAAAATAGGGGTGGGCCTAAAGTTGCTTGTTTGTCAAACTACTTACATAAGAAACGTTCACAAGCCTTCCTTGCTATGGATCCGTTGAAACTTACCTCTTTAAATATTGTTTTGCTTTTTGGGCTCAAATCTGAATAATTATCCCGTGACTTTGGTGACAGTTCCTGTTAAACAAAAGAATTAATGAAACTAAAATTTTAATTCACAATACTCCCGAACTACGGTGGCCTATGGGTGTCACGGCACAAACAAACACCAGGCTTTCGCGGCACAAGCAAAAAACTCTCAAGGCACCTCAAGGCACAAAATTGTTTTACTCGTGCAGAAGCTTGAACAGCCCAAAGTTATCGCTGTGGGGATGAGATATGCAAATGAGTCACTGACTTAGAATTCGAAGTCCCCCGATATAAAAACGACATATCGCCGTTGTTGCCGAAGTGTATACTTCGGGTTACTTTAAGGGGGCAGTACGGTCAAAAGTATTATTTTTTGTTGATTTCCACCCTTTTTTCTTTTTTCTTTTTTGGATGATATTTCGAATGTTTTTAATGTGTAAAATTTAGGGGGGTAGATGTTGGATTTGGGGGGTTTTAAAAATTGAAATATGAAGTGAATAATTAGTAGACAATTACCAGATAGTCCACCACCACAACAAGGTGCCTCTGATACCATTAGCGGACTAACTGGATTATGTGTATACCTATTCTACCCTCATATATTTCCTTTCCAAATCAACATCATTTCCCCCAAAATTTTAACCAGACTCCCCCCTTAAGCGCGTGCATTCACTCACGACATGATAATAAGGTATGGGAAACCCCCTTAGCCTGGGACAAGCCCAAAGCCGGGCGAAACTAAAAAACGCAGACAGTCAGCCTCCAACTTACTCGAGGGTCGGAGGCTGGTTCCACAGCACTTCGCTTTCGCACCCTAGTGATGGGGTGAAACACGTGTAACCTCTTTTATGGTCTTATTTGTATAATCCGCAGGGTATTAATTACCAATGCAAATCGAGTTTGCATACTCTCATGAAAACACGCTTCTCGGCTAATCAGTGCGCGCGTAACATCTTAGTTTTTTTATAAACTAGTTATAGCTATCGCTATAAAGTGCTATCGAGCAAAGATTTTACCTATACGCGCCCTCTGTTCAATTTGTTTAGAAATGTCACGAATAACCGTAATTTAGGAAACACAGTTTGAACTCAATTCGATTGCATAAGCGAAATTACCTTGAAAACGGTGAACTAAACTGTTCTGCTGCATAGAGAATTTGATATCCAAACTTTACGAAGCATGAAGTTCGTGTTTTTGTCCCAAGTTACGCACAGGTCATTCTTGCGTAAAATTTGTTTGTCTTATAAGCGAACTTAGAACGCTCGAAAAGTCCGCGAATATTCAACGTACAGAATTGCCCTCCGAATTGTTTTGCTTCATATTAAGACGACTTAAGGTGGCTCGATACAGTTTTTCAGGGTCAATACCTCCCACGCTTGATTATGAACTCAGGGGTTTCATTTTCTTGAATGAAAAACACGCTCTTATGCTCTCCAATTTAGTCCCCAGAACGCCGAAAATCGCATTTTTAGGGCTTTGAAATTTCAAAATTTTCTGGAGCAGAACGCGCCCAGATCTCTCCCCCGCCTTCTCCCCCCGCCCCGCCCCCTCCCGCTAGAAAAAGGGGACCAACGACCCCTGGTTGATACAGTCGGTTACTCTATCCAAACCGCTGGCTACTTCAATTATTATTGCAAACCCTGTAAACTACGTCGCCGTAAACAAAGATTTCGAAAAATTGCCACCCCAGTTGTATTAAAGATGAAAATTTGTTATGATCAGGGTTACAATGACAAGGGAGTTTTCATAGCAACGAAATGACGCCTTTTTCTATTTTACTTGCAGCAGTATTTCTTGGCACTGGGAACTGTTCTTTCAAAATCGTTCAAAGGTCGGTTCACAAGTATTCGTCACTTTTATGTGCACAATGTCAACAGTGAAAAATTGATGCAGGGTGCGCGTTTGGTCAAACGTGGGGAAATTGGCAAAAAAAGAAACAATCAAACATCCGACCAAGAGTGCGAAAAAATTGCATAGTTTCCGAAAGAAAAGGAATAAGAGCTGTTTGTGTTTTGAAACCTCGTTTATTCAGTCATTCAACATTTACTTCAAGGTTAGGTCGCAAAAAAATGGTCATATTCTTTTGTTTTGCTTCTGAGAATTAATTTTTAGTTCTCATGGTTCAAAAAATGCTAAACTGTCCACAGAGACCAAAAAATTAATTGTTACTCTGTCGCAATCCGGCAAAACAAAGCGGAACTGTCAAGACTGTTGAACATTCCAAGAACGACTATGTTGCTTATGTTTTAAGCAAGTATCGAAGGACTGGCACAGTGGAGACTTTGACGCCAAGTGGAAGAAAAAAGAGCTTCACAAATAAAGAGTTCGCGAAGAGAAAAATGGTGGTTCGGGAAGCGAATCGAAAAAAGCGAGTCAAGTGGTGTATTAAAAGAGCGAAGAGGTCGGACAGTAGACAACTACTGGAAAAAAGTAATATTTTCAGATGAAAGTTAGATTGTGCTCGGTACAAAAAACCGTGTTTACATTTGGCGAAAAGACGACGAAAAGTACAACCCGCATCTTATTTGTTCTCGCTCTGAACGGAAGATAAGTTTGATGATCTGGGGATGTATTTGTAATGATGGTGTTGGAACTCTGACTGCAGTTGAAGGCAACATTAACTCTGCCAAGTATATTGACATCCTAGACAAGAACTTATGGCCATTTTTTGTCTGGTATTTTGAAGGAAAAGAATACTTGTTCATGGATGACAATGCGCCTGTTCACAGAGCCCACACTGTAGACAATTATAAAGATCAAAACGAAGTTACCTCAATGGAATGGCCAGCACAATCGCCAGATTTAAATATAATAGAAAATATCTGGCTCTACATGAAGAGAGAGCTACAAAAGTCTGTGGTAAATATCGGTGCTGCCAAAAATGATCTTCTGCGTGAAATCGAGAGTGTGTGGCGGAACATCGAATTGAATCATATAAGAAACTACCAGTCAATACCTGACCGCCTAGACAATGTAGTTAAAATGAAGGGTCATCTCACTAAATATTAAGGTGATTTAAAGTTAGATTTACCGAATACAGTGTTAAAACTAGTGCGCGCGAAATGTAAACAAACGCCGCCATATTGAAGGTGACGAATACTTATGTCCCTTGACTGTAAAGCGAGAGATAAAAAACAAAGGAGACGAATTTCATTGAAAGAAAAACATGAAAATTCTTATTGCGGCGGTGAGAAAATGAGAATGTTAGGGGCCACCGAGGTGAAAATGAGCGGCAGTGAAAAAAAAAGCGAACAGAAACACATTTGCCTTTCCTCAAAAAAAAGCGTAACTAGGAAGTTTCACGTTGTAGTCGAACAAAACAACGGCAAAGACATACATGTATACCAAAAAGTGTGCTGCGCGTGCAAAGATGTTTTTCCTCGCTAATTAAGGGTGTGTTCCTTTCGGTTAATCCAAAAACTGATTTTAGATCTTAAAACGAATTCCTTTCGGCAAATCCAAATCCGGATTTTTGATCTGGTGAATAAGGATTCATTGGATTTGAAATACGAAGTATCCGAATCCAGATTAGCGGATTAGTGATCTTCGCTGTTCCACTCACAATGGATCCAAATCCAGCGGTATTTCCAGTTGAAGTATTCCCGTAGAGTTTCTTAGTTGCTGCCATTTGCCGTAAAACATCTGAAAACACTGGAAGATTGTTCCTGGTACAGTAAAATATCCATGTGCTAATCATTTGTCACTACAGACACAAATAAGTAAAAGAGACAAATGAACTGCTATCTTTCTACAAACTCGCTTGTAGACGCGATAGGCACTCGATCGTGTTACGTAAAAAATCCGAGCAACGAAACTGGATCAAACTGAGCCTACAACATTTAGATGATTTTCAACTTTAACGGGCTTCTTTCTTGATCTGGTTATGTTTCATCGTCGCTATTCGAATTGTCGACCACAAAATTCTGCACAGTATAAACGCATATTTTGTCAAACAGTAGAAAACCAAATTTATTTTTCTTGATTAAAATTGGCCCCGATAAGTCGAATTCTGGCTCTTGCAACTCACCAAGGATGCCATTTCATTAGCTCTTCTTGTCGTGCAATCGGTAAAAACACTTAAACTACCACTACAGTAATGGATTTTAAAACAGAGGTACCCCGTTAATACGGTCAATACTCCGGCCCAAAACAAATATTGGCCGTATTAACGGGGTGCCGTAACCGGGGCAGGGTCAAATTTCATGTCTTTAGGGTCGCAATGACCAATAAACGTAGATATCACGTACAGTAATTGAAAAAAACTACTTAAAATTTCCCTCAGTACATACGGTGATTCGGCTACAAGTGCATTTTATATGTGCTGTACTCTAAAACAGTACAAGAATAAGCTCAGGTTACTAGGTCAATAAAATTTACTTGTCTCAGCTACTTTAATTTTGTAAATTTCGAATGAGTTGCCGGTATTACCGAGGTGGCCGTGAGGCGGGTCGAAACGAACAGATCACGTATTTGACGGTCATTTTCCTGTATTATGTTAAAAATGCGTAATCGTGTTACAATTTCTGATGAGTTTAGCTTAATTTGCACTCTGCTGTATGCTGAAAGGCTGAAATTATATTAGTTAACTTTCAATTGTTAACATTGCAAATTGAGGATTCAATCGACCCCGATAACTCGAACCCCCCACTAACTCAAACTGTTTTTCGTTTCCTATCAGAGTTCGAGTTACCGGGGTTCTACTGTATAATAAAACAATTATTAGGGGCTGTTTGCGTGACACGGGGGCGACTTTCGCGCCGGCAAGAGTTCACCCGCGGTTCCTTCTCGTAACTCTGTGTTTGTTTACATGATAACACCAAAAAAGGTCATGCCGAACGCAAAACGAGCACTCGTTTCGGTATGAAATCGGTCCGCTGGTATACTGGAACAGGTAGCGGATGCATAAGTTTGCGATTTTGAATAGCACTTGTATTTTAACAACAAGTGCATCTCCAATCCATATATACGCGATATGAAATGACCCAATAATCACGCGCGTCTTATTTTCGCTCTGCTCGTTTTAATACGTCCCCACTATACTATCTGAGAACCGGGGGCAGGCTAAATAATCACGTAAACGAGATACCAATTCAAGAAATATGAAACTCGCGTCAGTGCGAGTTTTCTCACGTTAACACCTCCTTAGATTCGGTTTTTGTGATATCTCAAATCAATGTCTCAGTAAGTGTTATCAGCCTCGGTCTTGGCTCGGCTGATAACACTTACCTCAGTCGACCTTGTTTATTCTTGATATCACAAAAACCTCATCCACTAATTTTTTTATAAACGGATAATTTCCGATAGAAAAATCACTTCCTTCGTGAAAGTTTGTGCTTAAAAAGGTTAAAAAGGTTAAAGGCATGTTTATAGTGGAAGGTGCACTTAGCTAGTCAGCTAATTTACAGGCACTCCACTCAAATATTTAGAAACAAATAATTCAAATACAACATAACAGGATTAAAAACCCCAACTGGCAGAAGGCAACCAGTTGGCTATTTACAAGCGTGGCCGAGAATTTGAACTCGGGACGACAGAGCACAAATCCAGCAAGTGGCCAGAGCGGGACTCGAACCTGGGACCGCCGGATTGCGAGTCCGACGCGCTGACCACTCGGCCACGCTGCCTCCAAGTGCTTGTGCCTTAAAGGTTTTGTTCGTACCGTGAGAGTTTTTGTTTGTGCCGTGAGGTTTCGTCTTTGCTTTGACACCCATCGGCCACCGTAGAAAACCTGCCCATACACAATAATATGGGAAATTGGCCACCAAATGCACAATTGTAAGAATTCAAACAAGAACGCATTTCTAACCTTAATGCAACCATCTGAAGCATTGTTGTCTGAAATTAAAAAATATATAATTAACAATTAGTTCATGCGTCAGCGTGCGTCTGTCAAGATACTGAGCACGCGGGAAGTTTGGAGAGCACGAAAGAGGCGTAAGAGTAGCTCAAGGCGCAGCCAAGAGCAACTCTAGCCTTTTGAGTGGTCTCCAAGCTTCCCAACAGAGACCTTAAAAAACGAAGGAAAGTACAAGCTCTTCTCACGATGCACTGCAAACGTACAGTAACCACGATGCAATACGAAACATAACAGAGTTCTGCAACTTCTCTTTCTGTAAGTCACTGTAATTGAATTTCTTGATTTCGGGCAAAATTGAATAAGATTTGAACACGGGAAAAAAAACTCCGACTTTTGACCATTTTTCCGGACTTCATCTCTACTTTACAGACTCTTTCCAGGTCTGGAAAATTGCTTTGCAAATTTCAAGACTTTTTCAAGAATACAAGACTCTGTTCCAACCTACCTGTCTTAAGTAAAAATAATTCGGCCTTAGTGGATAACACCCTCCTTAATCTGCATAAATTCTTCAGACCATACCCTCATTCAATAAATGTTTTATAATTCATTCAAAATAATTTAGAGTGTAAAATCAAAGTGAATTACATGCTACGATCAAATTAAAGTTCCTGTCTTCATTTGCCTGTTCCTCGGAAATTCGGAATATTTAACAAATAGTCCGAGATAGCGAACCGATCAGATTGCTTAAATCACCAAGATCACTGAGTGTGTATATACTAAAAAGGGATGTAAAGTCTTTTTTTTTTTTCAAATAGCAGTTGTCATCCTCAAACTGTATTCTTGCTTTACTTGCTATGTACTAAGGCAGTAGTTCAACTACTTCTTGTTCGCAAATCGTGTGAAATTTTCCACGATTTGCTGAGCTTACCCAACCCGTCTCCAGGGCTTCTCGGTTGCCGTGCCTTTTTCTGTTTTCATGCACCATTGGCATGGATGTCAGCGTTAGCTGGTTATGAAGGATTAGCCGGGGACTTGAGCCAATCAGAATCAGAGAAATATTTTGAATGAATGACTATAATAACATATATTTATCTTCATGGATTCATTTCATTTTTTTTTCCACTGACCAATGCAATTAAGGCCAGTGAAGGCATGCTTAAACAAGATTGACGGTTATATTTTGCTGTTTCACTCAGACACTTTATGTAATATACTGGAGACCACGTGCGCGTGGAAGACAGTCATGTAGTTCTGATTTGCGCAAGAGTACTTACAATTTAAATGAAAGATGAGTAAGGACAACACACAGACCTTAAAGAAGGAAAACAATGACCTAAAAGTTCAGCTGGAAAGCCTTAAGCAAGAATTACAACGTCCACAACACGAGATGAAGCGGCAATCAATACACAAAGAGAAAAGCGCTCAAAACATGGCGGCATTGCATGTCGAAGCAGACAGGTCTCTTAACTTCTTAGGAGATGAATATGACGATCTTAACACACTCTGCAAAAGACACTAAACAAGCAATCTCGCGTCTAGCGACACGTTTATCACAGTTGTCCGTGAAGGTGGAATTGCTCGCGAAACAAATCGATGAATCCCGAGAATACAGCTACTCTTTCGATGTCCAGCTCTTAGAAATCACTGAGCTGAAGCCAAGGGAGTCAGTGAGTCATGGAAACAACTGAGCCTTGTGTACGTATCTTTAACGCCATATGACCAAATACGACTGTTCGAGATATTGACATTGCCCACCGAGGGATGCCACCGGCGGGCACCCAAAACCTATCATCTGCAAGTTTATTCGACGCCTAGTTCGCGGAGACGCTATGGTGCGGCGACGGGAAAAAAGAAGTGTGGTTACAAGAGATATCGGCCTGCCTTAAGAGTCAGCTCTAACTAATGCTGGTATCTACGTGTACTTAACTCCAAACCGTCAACAACTGCTGAATGATGCTAAACAGTTTAAAGATCGTGATTTCACCTTCTGCTGGACCAAGAACTCTATTATCTGCCTACGACAACACGAGCGATCTGGGGAAAACCTGCCACATCGTGAAAAAATTTCCGAAACAGAAAACCTAGAATCCGGACGCTAGTTTTCTTAAAGATTTTTCCCAAGTGGAGCTGGACCACGTCGTGTAAGAAAACACCAGAGTCACCCGGCTCCTTCTCTTCGCTGATTGGCCAGAAAAAAATCAGAAGCAGGCAATTCAAACGCTTCTGGAACTGGTTCGGTAAGAGTAAGTGCCCAGGGGCTCCTCTCGATCTTATAGTAAACTTTCACCACGAACATTCTATCGCCCCGACTACCTGCCACTGGGTCTCAGAGGATGACGTCTGAGTAAAAAATGCATTTCCACAAATATATTGGGGAACATATAGCCTACCACGCGGGCGTTTTTAGGGGAGCTCGTTTTTCACCCCTTTCCACAAACGCCTGCTCAACCGAAAACAACATTCCTTTCCCATTGTTTTGTTTCCGTGGTAAGTGACCAATCAACAGTTTTGAAATAGAGTGTTGACAGGCTAAACACGACTAAAAGGTGACCCTAGAGTTACCATCTTCCTTCTTTTCTTTTCTTTCCTTCGCTAAGGATATGCAGTGCATGAAGTATTCTAAAATTTGACTAAATCTTAGTTTTGTCGCTCTGAATCTAACGTTTATATTAGAGGTCAGAAAGCTTTCCCAGTGTTTCATGCAGATCAAGCAATTATTAGATTACCCTGAGGTCAAGGTCAACTTTCCAGAATTTGGAAAGTAAAATGTGATTGGCTAAGCTTTGGAAAGGAATATTGTCTTCGGTTGAGCAGCCGTTTCTGGGGAGGGATAAAAAACAAGCTCCCCTAAAAACGCCTGCGTGGGAGGCTAGGGAACATATTACTAATGCCAAAGAAACATGGCAAGGCATAAATGAACCCATAAATTGACAAAAGAAGAAAGAACAAGCTATTTTTCCTAAAAAATGCCCGAGAAGTAATTAACTATCAAATGATCCGACTGAATTTCAGATATTTTCAATAAGTCTTTCTCATCAGATGGCCAAAGTCTATCCTCTGAAATGCTGCAAGCCATCCACTCAGTTACTGAATACCTTCCGAGATTAAGTAATCCAGGCCCTTTCATCTTTTGTCCAGCAACGTCTAAGGAAATCGAGGAGGATCGAAATAATGATGATCCCATCAAAAAAAGCTTTTGGATTATACTCCTTCCCTATCCGCATCGTAAGACTAGCTCGTCATATTGTAAGTTATCCTCTATCATGCAAAATAAACAAATTGGTCGAAACCGCCATGTATCCTTCTAAACTAAAGCGTGTTAAAGTGTTACCTACTTTCAAAAATGGTGACGAGACCATTCCATCCAATTACAGGCATATATCGCTTTTTAACCGTATTTTCGAAAAACTCTTGTATAATAGTCTAAAAGCATATGTGGATAAGCAAGGCGTGTTTTATAAATCACGGTATGGCTTCCGTGATAAGCATTCCACACAATATGCCATTTTTGACATAATAACCAAATACAAACACACTTTTCTCGTGCGGTATTTTTATAGATCTACGAAAGGCATTCGATGCTGTTTCTATATTACTAGAACAATTGAAGCACAGTTGTTGCACTACGCTATTGCATATTAAACTGAGCCGACGATTGTTTGGATCGTTATTCCCAATACGGACCATTCTTTGTTCATATTCAATTAGCAAAAGATCGCGCTAAGAATTATTATTCATTGGGCAGTGTAACTTTGTAGTGAAAACCGTTAGGACGCTGAATAAACTTCGCTCGTCAAAAGTTGTCTTATCAGGATATTTCTTCATGCTGGAAGTGGAAAGTACATGAGGAAACAGCTATGGTTCTCGTCATATCTGACAGGCCGTGCTCAGACAACTCAGGTTGGGTTTGACATATCGGACAAGGCAGTCAGTAATTCTAGACGTCTCCATGCTTTAGTTAGTTTTACTAGGGGTACCTTCCGGCAAGTGCCAGCGAGGCGAATTCGTTTATCTTTTGTGGAATGTGCCTATTCAGATCTTCGCAATATATATTTTTTTCATAATTTTAGAGGTTTAAGATGGATTCCGCTATAGAAAAGGATGGCACCCAACTTCAAAACAACAACTTTGGCACACTCTAGGCTTTCACTTTTATTAAACAATAACAACATGGCTTGAAGCTTTGTTTGTTGGTAAAGATGAGCAAGTTAGCACTTATGTATCATGGAAAATTCCATTGTATCAAAACTTTAAACGTTAGAAAGAAAAATATAGTTCAACTGCTGAAATCAAAAATAATAATGAAATTCCGAGCAACAGCGTCATCAGAGATAAGAATAATATTTCGCGTAGTAATACACATAAGAAAAAATTGGTGTAAAGTAAAATGTGTGAAAAGCGCAAGAATGGGGCGAAATGTGTAAGAGGTATAAAAATATAAACTTGAATAAAATACAAAGATCTAATGAGCGAGTGTCATACGACAAAGATTCTCTTGAAAGGCACAATGGTAGTCTTCAAAACAAAAGGTCGCAAGTTCGTTGTATTCCTCACGGGACTTTTGGGGTGTCTCAATGTAAATCAAGCAGCAAAAAACATGCTGGTTGACAAAATCTAAAGACGGGAGGTGAGGACTGGCTCAAACCACCAAGTAAATCTAAAACTTTTCGGCCATTATTCTAATGAATTCATTCCTCTAGAACGCAAAAACTACGTAAAGTACTAGGGAGTGGTCATTGGAGACAATTTGACTTGGAAGAAACTTATTAATCTTATTAATGAAAAAAGTAGGAAAACGGTTGACATGATAGCTAGACTCAGACACTTCGTACCATTGAATATCCTCCAGACTATTCATAAAGCTCTCCTTTCCTCTTATTTTTCATATGGTACAGTAGCCTGGGAACAAGTGGCCAAGACTCATGCTAACAAACTATTTTTGCTACAAAAGCGTGCCTTTCGTTTGATGTACTTTGGCCGTTATACAGCTCACACGATTCCATATTTTTGTCCTCTAATATTCTACCTCTAAACATGCTCTATTTTAAATCATTTGCTATTCTACAGACAATTTAGCACCACAAAATATTTTACGCTTATTCAACACTACTGATCAAGTACACGCTTATAACACTTGATCCTCGTCAAAAGGTGATTACAAAACTGGATAAACAAGGCAAATCATTTTCAAGATCGGGGGCCAAAATATGGAATTGCATACCTCCGAATATTAGAAAACTCCCAAAGCATAGCTTAAAAAAAAAAAACATGATTGCTTCCTCGAACTCCTTTCACAGACAGACGACTATCCCGATCTACCCTATTCTATTAAGGCAAGTTGAAGAACAGAACGGAAGTGGTGATCAGACAGGCTGATAAAGGAGGGGCCTTTGCTGTGTGGAGAACAGATCTCTACATAGCTGAAGTCAAAAGACAACTAGCAGACCAACGGTTCTACAAGAAGATTCCAAGTGATGTCACACAAACCTCTCAACAAGAGGTCAAGACATTCAACCAGCTTCCTGCATGAGCTATGAATCTCATTGCAGAACACCCGCGTACATCCAAATTTTACTGGTTACCCAAGATCCACAAGCCTGTCATCCTTGATTCCTTCCGATTCAGAGACGGTAACGGACAGCGCTTAATTTTTACTATGGACATTTATTCCCTTTATACAGTTATACCAAATGATGAAGGTGTCGGGACTTCGCGCAATGCAACTATCTCAACAAGAGAGAGAAACTTGAACCACCTACGGACACCCTCCTACAAATTCTCTAATTACGAATGACTCGTTTCACCTGGACGAAATAGGCAAACTATTGGCTAAAAACATAGCAAGAACAGCAACAACACAACTCGCAGGGGCACCCAACGACAATTTTCGGAAAATATCTGTTCGGAAGACGATTTGAGATCTAGAATTTTCGGAACATATGTTGTAAAATTTCTTGCTTGCCTGCCTCTCCTCGGATTTTCGAACATCTACAAAATGGTATAATTACC
Source organism: Porites lobata (assembly GCA_942486035.1). Classification (NCBI taxonomy): domain Eukaryota; kingdom Metazoa; phylum Cnidaria; class Anthozoa; order Scleractinia; family Poritidae; genus Porites; species Porites lobata. The sequence goes on along the minus strand of CALNXK010000020.1, from coordinate 1,817,641 downwards.
CATTTTTAACGGATTTTGACCCTAAAAAAGGCCACCTAGAATTTTCGGGAGCCTTTTCCTGGCTGAAATTTTCGAGAAGGTAAGTTTTTATCCTTACAATTTTCGAACCACTAGACTTTCAGCTACGAAATCCGAACAGATGAAAAATTTTTAGGGGATAAAAATATGCCTATATCTACCGTTTAAATACTAAAATACGTTCAACAATGCTATGTTAAGTGGCTTTGAACTATATCCTCGTTGGGTGCCCCTGAACTCGACGGACGAGATATGCTATTTGGAAAATATTAGCACAACTGAACAACCTTTTCTCTCCTAAACTTGTCAATAAACAGGCATTGAAGATGAACTTACCATCGATGGAGGTAAGCATCATGTTTTAGTTTGTTTTTAAACTAGGAATTATTTTGAATGAATAATAAAACAATTATTGAATTCAGCTTTCTTATCATCCAAAGCATTATGGAAATCTCGGATGGTGTTATACGCCTAGGCCGATAAACACCTGCCAAATACATAACTAGCCGTTTTTTGCGCACTATAAGTAAGCCATAACAACGGGAAAACAACCAACCAAGGCACATTTTAAAAAATGTAAAATCTCTGAAAGAGGAAAATTATGTAAGGGATTTAAAAAGTTTTTCACCGATAGAGATCTTGTGCAGACGGCACAAGTGTAATAAAGGTCCCATCTGTAATAACATTTGGACCCAAGTGTAATAAAGGTCGTATCTGTAATAACATTTGGACCCAGGTGTAATTAAGGCTGACTCGTAATAATTCCCTTTATACTCAAACCGGTAATATACCAACAACAAATTATTTTATATATTATTTTAGCCTGAGTATCAGGCGTTTCTGGGCGAAAAGGGGAAAGATGAAAGCGAAAAAGGGAGAGAGCTGAAGAAGAGAAACGCCTAACACAGATGCTTTTACTGGAGCCCTCCACCCCCACACAGCATGATTCGATACCATCCAATCAAAATCACCTCCGGTCATTGGGTTGCCAGCTTCACGTGTCAAAAAGCTCGCCTAAAAATAAATCTCACCTTACAGTCTGGCCGACCTCCAGTGCTCGTGTTTCTACGATTTCGGTTTTTTCTGAAGAGTTGGTCTAATGGTCGTGGGTTGTGAGTCCAAGTCGTGGGTCGTCGGTCTGGGTGTTGGTAAAAGTTGTGGGTGTAGGTAATGATAAAAAATTAATTTTTAATCATAATTAATAATTAACAATGTTACTAATTTTTGTTAAATATTAATAATTTACAATATTACAAGTTTTGGATTTTTTTTAACTACTCGATAACTTATAACATAACAAAACAAACATAACACAATGTATGAAAATGGGTGGGGTTGGGTAAAGGCAGGAACCCATAGGAGCTATTTTCGGGACTGGTGTTATCTCTTGATAGTATTTTGAGAAAATTTGTTTTGGTCAAACGCTTGATCAACACCCACACACGTTAACTTGATACTAAAAAGAGTAAAGCGGAAAATTAAGGAAGCCGGGATCAGTTCCATATAAGAAAAGTCAATCATTATTTATCTCAATAAGCAATACGATGCTTATCTTTGAATTGATCCTGATTTAAAAGTAGACAAAAGAAAAGCAACGAGTTTGGGGCAAAAAACAATTTATTGAAGAATACAGGCTATAAAATAAAACCCGGGGAGAGTGGGAAGGTAAAACAAGCGAGAAGAGGCCGCAAATGACCTAGACTGCAAAACAGTCGGCTTTTTTTCTCAAAATCAGTAAAGAAACCGGTAAAGCGTGGCGTAACAGTCTTCCGCGCACCAAGCGCCTTAGCCTCACACGCCCCTTCCAGACCTTTTGTTTGACTGCTCGCGCGTACTTGAATACGCAAAATTGCATTCTACAAATGACCTTTGAGACGACCATTAGTGAGTTGATGTAGCTTCAGTTTAACAGAGGCACCCAACGTCAATTTTTGGAAAATATCTGTTCGGAGGACTATTTGAGATCTAGAATTTTGATAACATTTGTTGCAAAATTTTGTTTACTTGCCTGCCTCTCCTAGGATCTTCGAACATCTAAAAAATGGTATAATTGCCCATTTTTAACGTATTTTTACCCTAAAAAGGTTACCTAGAATTTTCGGGAGCCTTTTTTCTGGCTGAAATTTTCGAAAAGGTAAGTTTTGACCCCTATAATTTTCGGATCACTAGACTTTCAGCTAGGAAATCCGAACAGGTGAAAAATTTTTAGGGGATAAAAATATGCCTATTTCTACCGTTTAAATACTAAAATATGTTCAGCAATGCTATGTATAAGTGGTTTTGAACTATATTCTCGTTGGCTGCCCCTGGTTTAAGCTGCACTTCATTCTTATAGTTTTGGATCTGCACATCACTATCCGTGATAATATAACATTCTGCAAAGAAAACTAATGAGGTGCGCCCAGCGTGATACAGCATTGCAGAATAACATTACACTCACGGACTAAAGAAAATCGCTTAGTTATTCAGATCCAGAAGGCACTTTGGAGAAAATTGGAACTCTTATTCAGCCGTAATAAAAAAGCTTTACGCTTCAAAAGAGGTCAAAGAAAATGCGCTTGTATCAGAGAGCAAATCCTGCCGACGAGAAACAATAACTATGGTAAATCGATATGTGTGTTATTGCAAATTTTGCATTTATATATACACGCTAACCTCTCAGTGTGAAACATGCGGCTAAAATCACATTTGCTCAGTGAAAATGTAGAACCTTCCAGAGCATAATCTACCCAGCAGAGCAAAAAAACTTTATTGGAATAAGCAGCATTTTGCCATGAGGTAAATGTCGTGTACGCCTACCACCCCCTTTTATTGCTGCAAAATTTTTTGAATTTCTTCACTTTTTCCGATATTTAAAGGGGAGAGCTAGCCTCTTCGTATAACTTATAATATGAGTAACCTTCCCCAGTACTGAGACACACCATTCTCATTGTTGTTCGCGTTTTTTAGCGACGTTCTTCCGTTGTTAGTGAAATAAGTTTAGCTTTCTTAAGACCCTTTGAAAGCGTTTTTACCAGTTTATGGCGGAGACAAAGTTTGAGAGCTTTCCTATGTCAACTTTATATTTGAAGACAAAAATTAGTTCAACGTTATTTCTTTTTCTTTTCGATTGCTCCTGTACCCACCGCCACCCCCTGCGCTGGCGGTCGATGATCTCTGGTAGAGTAACAGAGTAGGGGAAGTGTTGTATAATTTTCATACATCGTGTTATGTTCGTTTTGTTATCGAGTAGTTAAAAAAATCCAAAACTTGTAATTTTGTAAATTATTAATATTTAACAAAAATTAGTAACATTGTTAATTATTAATTATGATAAAATACATTTTTAATCATTACCCACACCCACACCCTCGACTTGTACCCACGACCCACGACCATTAGACAAACTCTTTTCTGAAACCTCCAATGAGGAGTTTGCGAATGCTTGTAACTGTGTTGTAGTGGAAAAACCGCCGTTTTGAGGAATTATAACATGTTTTAGGAATTAAGCTAGTGTAAGATCGCCGACCCTCTGTTTGCAAACAAACGTGTGCCCGGAAAATTGTAAATTGCTTCTGTTTACAGAGTTACAAAAGGCGCTCATTTCTGAATAAGCGGGTTCCTGAGAGTCTGGCAGCTAAAAAGCTGATGCAGATCGGGCCGAGAATCGTCCGAGGGAAAGCGAAATATGATGACGCCCGCTTGAGCTTAAGACATTTTGTTGGAAGAGGAAGCGAACGAATTCCAATCACGTACGCCATCGTAACCGGCACAAGCAAAGTCAAGCTACTTATACTTTTATAGATTTTTAAGTATAAGCGGTTTTCAAGGAACTGCCTCTTTTCACGTACTGACACCCATGAAATCCTATCAATAAAATTCAGCCGTAAGTGGAATGTGCTGTAGAGGAAAAAAACGTGACATATTCCACAAGGTTGAAACTGTTTAGCCTAAAATTTTTACGAGGCAAACGCTGATGGCATATTTGTTTGTTCTGGAGTTATGATATTTTTAAACATATTTCATATAACCAGTAATTTCCAAACCTTAAACCATGAACCATGACCAGATTCTGTGGTATTTTTCCTCGTTTAGTTTGGTCACGTGACCCGTGACGCCTTGTAAGTTACAATAAACACATGTATGGACTGTTGTAGATATGTCTAATATCATCTCAGCTGAGACCAAAGGTCATTACAGAAGTAACCTGAGATCAGGCCCAATTTTAGCGGTTCTCATACATTCTCTCTAACGGCTACCGCTAAAAGTTGGGCCTGATCAGGGGCACCCAACGGCAATTTTCGGGAAAATATCTGTTCGGAAGACGATTTGAGAACTAGAATTTTCGGAACAATTGTTGTAAAATTTCTTGCTTGCCTGCCTCTCCTCGGATTTTCGAACATCTACAAAATGGTATAATTACCCATTTTAAACGGATATTTACCCTAAAAAAGGCCACCTAGAATTTTCGGGAGCCTTTTCCTGGCTGAAATTGTCGAAAAGGTAAGTTTTGATCCCTATAATTTTCGGATCACTAGACTTTCAACTAGGAAATCCGAACAGATGAAAAGTTTTTAGGGGATAAAAATATGCCCATATCTACCTTTTAAATACTAAAATACGTTCAACAATGCTATGTTAAGTGGTTTTGAACTATATCCTCGTTGGGTGCCCCTGCCTGATACAAACTCTCACAAGTTTGTGCTCACTGCGGCCAGATTTTGATCGCAACGCTGATTGGCTGTTGGAATCAACGGAAGTTGAAAGCGCTTATTGTTCGAGTGGTTATTTTCGCGAATGATCAGCCGTCGGCGGAGTGAAGGATCGATTTTTCTGTCTTTTTTATTATTTCATGGTCTTATAGTAAGAAAATATGCCTTAATACGTGCCATGGAAATTCTAAAATTCAGATGGTTGTTCATATCTTACATCTTCTCAGGATTTGCTTTATTTACGGAACTAATGTGAGTGTATCGCAGAGTAACAATGTGCCTTTTGATTTACCAACAAAAGAGTGCAAATCAAAGTACTGTCCATCTTAAAAGTGGTTTCATTTGAAAGTGTAGCCGGGAATGACTTTTCTCAACGGGGTACGCAAGCGGACGCTCACTGCAAAAGAAACCTCAATCGCCAACTGTGAAGTA
>CALNXK010000020.1:1755000-1805000 GCA_942486035.1 Porites lobata | reverse complement strand
GTGAAGTGTAATTAAAATGATCAAACATACGGGTGTCGATAAAACCCGGAACATGGAACATTCCGGAACATGCCGGAACATTCCGGAACATGAAAAAATAAAAATAATTTTCATGAAAAACAAAACAAAAAATAATAATAATAAAAATAATAAAATAATTTTCATAGAAATTAATAATAACGTAAAATAACAAAAAACCGAAAGAGAAAGAAATAAAGAAAAAGAAACTCGTATCATCTCCGGGTATGAGAAAACAATATTTTGTTGCAGTAATTTGTGGGGCAAGGGTCCATGGAAATGACAGTAATGAGTGAACGTTTGCTTTTAAATTCAAAATATATTAAAATGGGTCGCGAGGAGGGGGGTTTTCAAGCTTTTCTCACACAGCCACCCCTTGTAAATGTTTGCCATGCGGTTTAACGGTTATTCATTATATTTACGGCTTTGCGACTGTAAGAAGAGGTTAGGGGCTCGTCGCTTTGGACTTAAGTAGATAAGATTCACATTCGCCGTGAATCAATTGCAGTGGCAGTGGTAGCGCAGCGGTAGTTTCTAACTGTTATCAGTTAGCCTGAATTGTATCCGTCTCCCGAGTCGCAAGTGAAGTTTGCGACTCGAGGAGATGGCTGAAATTCAAGCTAGATCACAGCCCCCTATTTTCCTCCGCCAAGTTGAAGATTGCGATCGCCGCTGTCAAAGTGATTTGGGTATCCCCTGACAACTAAACTGGTGAGAGTGAAGTTGGTGCTAATTCGAATGGTTTGCTAACGTGCGTGTGTGGAACTACAACTTTTATGGGAGGGGCTGTTGTGATTCCTGTGATCACGCAGTGCAGTTCCACACAGACTTCCTATGCCCCTTTTCAGACCCCAGACAGGACACTGACACGACGGAACCAAATGCTTCAAGATGATGATATATTTAGCAAGGTGGAACAAAAAAACAAACAAACAAAACGAACGGCTCCTTTCCTTTCTATTCACCTTTGAATCGGACAAGTGACAAACGAATACTGTAATATTCAGTGAATTTAACTGAAAAATAGTGTTTTATAAAAAAAACAAGTCGCATAAGCAAACCTTTAAGCGTCTTCGATAAGTTAGGCTTGGGCTCGAAATATAGGGGGGTACAGCGTTTCAGCACACAGAGTGGAAAAAAATGCAACGTCACAGGGGACGCCCAAATTAAATCACAGCGGCGATCGCCATCCTCAACCAGGCGGCAAAAAAGAGGGGACCGTAAACTAGCTTGACTTTCAGCCGTCTTCACGAGTCGCAAACTCCTCTTGCGACTCGAGGAGACGTCTGAAATATCAGGCTGATCGTAAACAGTAGAGGAACTACTACAAATGTGAGTATTGTCAACTAAAATCGAAAGACAGGAGCCCCTTAGCTATTCTTAAGTTCACAGAGCCTAGTCTGTAAGTAATTCATGTCAACCTCAAGAAAGCAAAGGCTTGACATGAGTTACTTAATTACCGACTTGGCTTGACATGACATACTGCACCGACATTTCAGACCATCGCAAAACCGTAAATGGTTAACCACCAAATGATTAACTCATGGCAAACAATTACAAGAGGTAGCTGTGTGAGTAAAGCTTGAAAACCCCCCTCCTCGCGACCCATTTTAATATATTTTAAATTTAGAAGCAAGCCTTCACTCATTACTGTCATTTGCATGGACCCTCACTCGCCCAACAAATTATTTGCGACAAAATATTGTTTTCTCATACTCGAAGATGAGTTTCTTTTTCTTAATCATTTCTTTATTTTTCGTGTTTTTTTTTGTTATTTTATGTTATTTTGTTATTATTAATTTTTACAAAAACTATGTTATTATTGTCATCTTTTTTAATTAAATTTTTTTTCATGAAAATTGTTTTATTTTTTTCATGTTCCGGGATGTTCCGGCATGTTCCGGAATGTTCCACATTCCTGGTTTTATGGACGCCCCAAAAATACACCCGTACGTAATCACCTTAACGTACTTTTTTTCGGGCGTCGATAAAACCAGGAACATGGAACATCCCGGAACATTCCGGAACATCCCGAAACATGAAAAAATTAAAATATTTTTTTATGAAAAAATAATTAATTAATTAAATAATAATATTAATAATAATAATAAAAATAATAACAAAAAGAACAATAGATAGAAAACAATTCACTGCAAAATTTTACAAGAACAAAATAAATAACATAACATAACATAACATAAAAACGAAAAATTATAAGAAACAAACAAAGAAAGAAAGAAAAAGAAACTGGTATCATCTCCGAGTATGAGAAAACAATATTTTGTCGCTATGAATTTTTGGGCGAGTGAGGGTCCATTCAAATGAAGTAATGAGTGAAGGCTTGCTTCTAAATTCAAAATATCAGTTAAAATGGGTCGCAAGGAGAGGGTTTTCAAGCTTTCGTCACACAGCCACCTCTTGTAAATGTTTGCCATGCGGTTTAACGGTTATTCATTTACGGCTTTGCGACCGTAAGAAGAGCTTAGGGGCTCGTCGCTTTGGACTTGAATAATTAAACTGAAGATTCACATTCGCCGTGAACAGTTGCAGTGGCAGTGGTAGGGCAGCGGTAGTTTCTAACTGTTATCAGTTAGCCTGAATTTTAGCCGTCTCCCCGCAAACTCTTCTTGCGACTCGAGGAGACGTCTGAATTCGAAATATCATGCTGACTGTAAACAGTATAGAAACTACTACGAATGTGAGTATTGTCCACTAAAATCAAAAGACAGGAGCCCCTATACTCTTCTTAAGTTCACAGAGCCGCCTAGTCTCAGTGTAGTCTGTAAGTAATTCATGTCAACCTCAAGTGAAGCAAAGCACTTCAAGTAAGCAAATGTCTGTTATATGTAAGGAGACTATATATGTTGGCTTGAAATGAGCTACTTACAAACTGGGCTTGACATGAAATACTGCACCAACATTTTAGACCATCGCAGAGCTGTAAATGGATAACCGCCAAATGATTAACCCATGGCAAACAATTACAAGAGGTAGCTCTGTGACGAAAGCTTAAAAAACCCCCTCCTCGCGACCCATTTTAATATATTTTGAATTTAGAAGCAAGCCTTCACTCATTACTGTCATTTGCATGAACCCTCACTCGCTCAACAAATTTTAATCGGTTGCGACAAAATATTGTTTTCTCATACTCAGAGAGGATACCAGTTTCTTTTTCTTGATTATTTCATTATTTTTCGGGTTATTTTTCGTTATTTTACGTTATTATTAATTTTTACAAAAATTATTTTATTGTTACTATTTTATTATATATTTTTTTTTCATGAAAATTATTTTTATTTTTGCATGTTCCGGGATGTTCCGGAATGTTCCATGTTCCGGATTTTATCGACGGCCCTTTTTTTCTTCTATTCGGCATTGAGCTTCTGCTTCTGTATAACGACAGGTAAATAGTGGGTAAAAATATCGATAAGCGGAGACTGACTTCGACCTTTACTCGTGAACTCAAGGCGATGTACGAAGCTCAACCAGTTTTCTTTTACTCTGGACCTCAGTTCAGAACTCATGCTTGTCCCTCACATATTGTTCATTAACTTAACCGGTGAAAAAATTTCAGCATATGCACATTAAGATCTGAAAGACCTAGATCGATTCGAACGTTCAGAAACCAAGATGGCCGCACTCGGACGGGACGATGAAAGATGGGGGCGCTTTCCATTCAACCCAAAAGTCCGGAAACTTGAATTTCGGTTGGTTCATCAAATGGAACGGACCATTTCGGTTTGGTCGGACCGGAATATTCGGGAACAACTTTGAAGGTGGTCCACGTGACCGGTCTGGTCATTTCGGTCGGTCGGTCGCTTTTCATTTGCCAAAATTGTTGTCCCCAGTACCGCTCTTTTCTATCCTGCTTACAAGAACAAGTAGTTTCCAATGGAAAGTGAAGTGCTGTGAGTAAAGCATGACAACTCAAATAGTTTGAATCAGTTGCAATTTTTTTCGATTTTGATATTTGCCATTAACAGTGTGTGAGAATCAGCGTATTATTGGTCTGAAACCTAGGGCGCTTTCCATTTAGTCAAAATTTCCGGAATTTCCGGTTCGGCGGTAAATGGAACACGTTTCGTCGGTTCGTCCCACTGGAAAATTCCCAGAAAAAATGGAAAATCTAAAAAGGTGGTCCCGTTTTCCCGGTTGGAATTTCCGAACGGAATGTCGTGTTCCATTGACGTTTCTTGTAGTTTGTACCAGTTACAGGTCCACGGTCGGGCACCCGGCCACGTACCGGGGTTTACGACCAAATGGAACAACTTTTTACCGATCGGAAATTCCAATTTTGCTACCACCGAAATTTCCGGGTTTTTTTCGTAAATGGAAAGCGCCCCTAGACTACAAGTAGTCCCCCATTTTTCCTCAGGGATAGTAGAGCGAGCAAAACGCGAGCGCGCGTGAAAATCACCCCACGCGAGAAAAGGCGACACGTGGCGGGGAGAGAGAAAAATGAGGGACTACAGACAAAGCCCAAGCTTTTGAACTAATGCGTTGCTCTCACAACGCAAAACTCTGATTGGCTCTTCCATGGAATTCTGTCAACATCTGTCAAAAACGCGCCACCCGCTATCATTGAACACTCGAAATAATCACAATTTACAGAACAAATAACCAGAGCAGAACAAATAACAGCACAGAACAAATAACTAGAGTTGCTCTTGTAGAAGCAACTAAGAAGAAAGCCAACCCGGCAACTGATGAGGTTCGCGTGGAGAACCGAAACCATGGTCTTGCCTGATCACAAAGTGGGAATAACAGAACAGTCGCATGGCTGTTAAGCTAATAATTCAAAAGTTATCACCGAGGGAGGAACTACGTACTCCAGTCCAAAGACTCACATTATCTCCAGAAAAACAAGCGGCAGTTAAAATTCATGAGCAGTCATGACCGAGTCACCTCGCAGTTCTCCATAGTTGACGTAGTTTTAGTTTCAGCTGTAATCCATTCTTCGAGGTTTGGATATCACTATCCGTGCTGCTAAAAACGCTAACGAGCTGGGCCCAGCGTGACTAGCCTGAGTATCAGGCGTTTCTGGGGAAAAAGGGAACTCAGGCTACAGCGTGACAAAACATTGCAACCGTCACATTCACAGCCAAAAAGAAAATCGCTTAAAATTATTCAGATCCAGGAGGCAATCGCCGGAGAAATTAAACAACCCAAAATCCTAATTTAGCCGCATTGAAGAGCTTTACTTTTCAAAAGAGGTCAAAGAAACTGCTCTTGCTTCAGAAGGCAAGTCATGCCGACCATAAACAATAACCGCAGAAAATAAAGAAGCGTGTGACGACCTTTCAGTATGAAATAAGCGGCAAAAATCACATTTGCTCAGTCAAAACGTTTTCCTCCAGAGTACAATCTACCCGTCAGAAAAAAAAAAAATTCATTGGAACAAGCAGCATTTTGGCATGAGTTAAAGTCGTGTGTTGCCTACACTATCAAGTTCTTCACGCGAAACAGCCGTGAAGAAAATTAGTATCTGGGTTTTCTTTCTTCTTACCCTTGCCATAAATATCCCCCGCAGTTTACCGATGACAGGAGCAATGACAGCTCAATGATGGAAGGAATCCCATTGGATGCGTTTAATTGATTTGGAAGGGGATACGAACTCAGTCGGCCGTGAAGGGTCAAAAGCTTGGGCTTTGTCTGTAGTCCCTCATTTTTCTCTCTCCCCGCCGCGTGTCGCCTTTTCTCGCGTGGGGTGATTTTCACGCGCGCTCTCGTTTCGCTCGGTCTACTATCCCTGAGGAAAAATGGGGGACTACTCGTAGTCTATCTGAAACCTGTCGACGATATTTAACTAAAGTAATTTATCAATTAAGCTGAAATGAATACAACAAAGCCTGACTGAATACAAATCGGCCAAAACACCGAATTTACTGATTTACCTTACAGTTCCAGGAATTACTTCGAATCGTTCGAATATTCTGAGAAACGTGTCGCTTCAATTCACAAGAATTTTTTACCTTCACTTGCATTCATAGGCTTTCTGCACGAAATAGGATTCCTCCGCCTTTAGTTCTCCACCGCCCCTTTTCGACAGACGAGTGTTCTTTCGGATATAAACAGTATTTACTTTTCACTTTCAGAGCGTAACAAGAAGACGCCCGAAGGCGTTTACGCGGGATATGTTGGTGTACGAAAGAATGACCGTTATGTTGAATGGCAATCGAAAGTTGAGTAGTGTATGCAACAAATGTGTGCAGGAGAGACGGAGATGTTCTGTTAAGGACTAATACACTAGAAGATGAGTTACACACAAGGGTTCCTTTGCTACCATATATGTTAGGAGTATGGGATAGTTCACTAAAATTTGCATTCCTTTACTAATGTCCTCAAAAAATGCACTTCCACATTCAACAATAACATGTAATGTATCATACTTCCAATAACTACAGGGCTGCAAGGCTGTGCTCTAGGAAAGCCAAAGCTCACTCTAAGTTGTCTGATAATTTATATTCTGTTTCATCCACTGAAGAAGCACAAAGCTAATCAAAGATTTTGAGACTCGAAATACCGTAAAATATTCCTGCTCCAAGGACTTCAAGGCAAGCAAAGGCTTTGGAGGCACAGGTGAGTAGTAGCTATATTATTATACAGTGGCAGATCCAGACCTTCAGATAAGGGGGCTGCTCAGTCATCCAGACCCCGAGATAAGGGGGGGGGGGTCTCCAAAAAAATTTTTTCAGCCCTTTGGGCCTCAGTTTGGTCTAAAAATAAGAGGGGGGCCCGGGCCCCCAGGCTCCTCCCCTAGATCCGCCACTGTTATATCCAAAGTGGGCCGTTAACCATAGCGCTGCTCCAATTTCCCAAAATGTTATTTGCTTAGTTCGTTGGCACAAGCAAACCTCTTTGAGATCTTAAAGAGTCCGCAATCGACAGTTGGCCAGGTATGCATAAGTAGGCAGTTGTTAAACAAAGGCTAAAACAATCCTGCTTCATGGTGCTTCTTGAGTCATTGGAGGATAGAAAACTTGTACCCCCCACACCTGATCCACCCACCCACTGTTTATCCAGCTAAACCGACCAAGATGGCAAGCCTGTACTTTTTTGGACACCGACTGGCCTGGTGCCAGGTTGTCCCCGGCGCCAGGCGAAAACCTAGTGACCAGTCATTTTAACGAAATCGAACAGAAATATTATTAAATAATATTATTATTACAGCGTCATATTTTGCGCATTCTCTTGACCTTATATGGTAAAATGACATAATAAATAAATAACATAACATAATAACAATATTGATCCTTCTCTTCAAGTGTGAAATATAAGTATGGCGATTGTTACACTGTACATGTATTCAATAAGGAAAGAGATAATGCATAATTGTCACCTAGATACACATCGCCTAGTGATTTGGGGCCATTCAAAGGATGTTATTCAGTAACATCCACTGAAAGGTCCTTTTCCCCGCAGAGTAAGAAGAGGCTTGAAACATCAAAACATCCTTTAAATGGAGGCAGTGGCATCTTCTTGTTTGAATTGATTGGAATCAATCGAGGAATGATCGAAAAAGCGGGACAAAACCTCTCACCAAAAATCAAACAAGTCGGATATAGACGATCGAGCGGCAGATGGATCACATATTAAACTTTAAGGCGAGCATGACGTCATATGTTTACGAAATCCGACCGAAGATGAGAGGGCCTTTCGACGGATGTTAACGTCTCAGTGCTGACCAGCTTACACAGCGAAAATGTAGCCTCTGCTTGCAGGGTATGGTAGTACATAATCATCGCCAGAATTTAATTTCACGTACGCGTGGCAACAGTGGACACTTCCCAGAATGGAAATAAAAATACGAAAAAATTACCTGCGTCTTCCATATAATTAATGCAAATGGAGCACTGCCACCTTGATTAACCTCTTTTCTTCAGTAATTAATGACAATTCCGCTGGGAAACTCTGATCTCAGGGGTTGCGATTAAATTTTCAAGTACAAAGTCTTATCTTTAAATCGTGAGTTTTTTTGTCCACTGAAAAAGCATATTCTTCCTTCCCACGTTTAAAGAATTTCATTGAATACACTTCTACTACACGGCTTAAATCCAACACCTTCGCTCTACGATATCTCGGCCAAAAATCATCTAAAATGTCTCGTTTGAAAGCTTATTTCTTTGAGTTTTCGTGGCCATTTTTGGTTGTGGCAATATTTTTGATCAGCGGCTTTTATTTGACCACTCGAACTTTCCAAACATTATGAGCCCGGGATTCACAGTAAACATCAGTGGTTAAAACCATTGCGAATCAGTGTGAATGTAAGTCGCACTGCAAAGTTTGACGTGCGAGATTTCTGGACATGAATGTTATGCCAAATGGATGCTGTGTGTATATTTGTCCATCATTTCTCATGATCGAGAAACATGACTCTTGTTACTTATAAGCATCTGCTTTCATCACTTATTCTTCCCTTATATAGGTGTAAGTGTCAAACTTGTTTGTACTTACTCCATGGATCCTGCCCAGTATGTTTCTTAACAACATCCAAAAATTCTTGTAATTTGTTGCACTTCTGGAACAATTTCCGCCAATCTTCCATTGTCAACTTTGTTTTTGTTATCGTTTCGTGTTTAAACACCAACTGGTGTATTTTTTTATTTTTCTTTGGGGGGAACAGCTCACACAGCACTACCCCATATGCACCATCTTTTCGGTCTAGCATTCGACAGAACTCAACTTTTATATGAATTGGTAGAGTCATTTTGGTTCCTAACAAAGTAAAGGAAATAGCAGGAGTAAATAGTGGTCTTTTCAAAAGCACATACCCAAAAACATGTACATAAACAAAATGTTTGTTTTAAATGACAGAAAAGCTGAGTTTCAGTAAACAACTAACCACAACTAGCCATCATGACAATCTTTGCAAGTCCTGCAATAAAACAAAAGTGGATTTTTTTAACTTGGCAGGGAACAAACAAAGTTAAAATAACCTAAAATAAAATAAAATAAAATAATAATGTAATAAAAAAACCATCCACTGCAAAAATAATATACAGTATATGTATAATTTAACCTATTAGCCAAGGGTGTAATACCTTTTTGCTATGAGGGTTACACATGACATTGTAGATATATTAATGGAATAGTAGTTAATCTCTTAGCTGAGAGTAAAACACTGATAGAGTATTCAGGGCTATGCTCTAGTGGCACCTATGGTCCCTGGCACTTCACTTAATTCTGCTCATGGGTGACTAGGAAATCTTAGTTTTTCATAAGAATCATATGTTGGGCACTCAGGATTTCACAGGTTCAGAGCACTGGGCTCCCTAAAATTTTTCTTTGCCCGCAGCCTTTGACACAAGGCAATTATGGCATGTTTTATCAAGCATTTTGATTTACTCAACTCTACTCAAAAGGCATGTAAACTTAAAAGAATCACAGTTTGGGGTGTTCCATCTCGGGTAAATACAATGATACTTATGTAATTAACATTTACAAGGCCACTGTACTTTTAAATAAGTTATGTAAGTATCTAAACTGGCTATAGGTCCTTGGGGTCTACAACTGTATCCTTTATTTATATGGCAACTCGGCATATTCCTAATGGAAAAAATTCTCAGGGAATCATGTAGACCTGTAAACACAACTAATCTAGCTGTTAAGCAACCAGACTTCATTTAATAAGCAGGCACTTCAGTACGTGTTCCACAGCTCGCCACAATATTTTATCGTGAGGTAAATTCTGTGTAGTCACAGCAAAGTACGTGGTGCTTTAGTACAATGGGCCTCTGCAGTTCTAACTGGACATTTCAGAAACTTATCTTGTCACATAAACTTATCAAAGTCATTATCACTGGCCACATATATATGCCCAGAAGCTGGGAATTGCGAAGGGTCTTAAAAAATCTAAATGCCCAGCCAGCAGTCAGCAAATTTTCTTTTTTTTTTCCATTTGAAAGTACAGTCAAACCACACTATTTTGAACTCAGTTAATTTGAAGTCCCCGCTAAGATTTCGAAGGAAGATTGAATTCCCTTAGATTTACCCTTATGTTTTCAGTCATATGTATATTTACTATCAGCTATTTCGAACTCAGTTATTTCAAATTCCTCGCTATTTCGAACTCATCGTTCTTTCCCTAAACCTTAAATCAACCCCGTAATTTCCAACTTGTCAAAAAAGAGCACAGCCGGAAACGTATTGCATTTTATTTGAGCTTGTGCTGCGCAATTAATGACTTAACAATGCTTGACTCACGTATTATAATATTACAATATATTATTACTGTATTTTTACTTAATAAGTGTCTTTTTTCACACTGTTCTGTACTTTATTAAAAAATGATTCATTGTTACGAATTTTATGCTTCCCCAGTTATTTCGAAACCCTGCTATTTCGAGCTTTTTTCCATTTCCCTTAGGACTTCGAAATAGCAGGGTTTGACCGTATTTTAACTTCATTTAAAACAACCAAGCGATCAGGAAAACAAAACTGGCTTCCCAGCTGTGGTTTCAGCACAGTGTCGACACCGTTTCGACACCTAGAGAAAAATTTCATGAGGAGCAGTGCACGACTCACCGGCTTGATTTCACACTAGGGTTAGATACATTATACCGGCATAATTCTAGGCGAAATGGTATATAGTTGGAGCATTGAGCATAATGCCAGCATAATGGGCATTTTTTAGCGTAAAGAGATGAATAATATAATGAGAAAATTAATATTTCCATAAATGTAATGAGACGTTTTCACTTTCAAGTGCCTTTAGTAAGAAATTAACTTTTCCAAAGCTACTTTCAAAGGCCTTGCTGCGCCGTTGCATCATTATGCCAAGCTGCAAACTGATCAGACTAGAGTATCCAAAGATGGAGAGTTTCATTGAAATAAGACACTTTGGGTGCTATTGAGTATTATTGGTAATTTCTTAACCAGAGGTTTGGTATCACTCGGTTTTAAGTACATAGCATACGTTGTGGTTGACTCACCGGCACCGTTTGTCCTCAGTCTATAAAACGCCTGGCTGTCCGATCTGAAACGTGAGTCACGCCCTTACTTCTCACGAAAGGAACCAAAAGTGCTCAGTTCCGAAGCCAGTTTTGTTTTCCTGATCGCTTGGTTATTCTAAATGAAGATAAAATATTTTCAAACTATTAGAAAAAGCGATTTTGCAAAAATTCTGGAACATTTTCTGACTGCCGGTCGTTTAGTTTTCTTTACAATGTAAGACCCTTCCCAGCTGTCGGGCATATGGCCATCAGGAAAATCAAAATATGGAAGACGTTCTGAAAATATAAATGGCTGACCACGTGATCTCAGTACTTTTGCAAAATATTTAAGAATTTTCCTTCAAAAAATAGCACTTGCGCTGTCTTGATTATAAAAGAACATCAAGCACAAATCAGTTAAATCGGGAGTTAAATCGATACTATCTTACTATTTTAGGTTAGTGTACGCGTGCCACCCAGTCAAGTCGCTCAGCGAAAGTCATCTCACCTCAACGACGCTCGAGCTCGATGTTTAATTTCTTGGTTTACGTGAAATGAAATGTTAAGAAATAGCAACGTGCATGTTCTACAACAGGTACTGTAAGTACTTAAACGTTTCTCAGTTGAGTCTGTTACGTACCACATTGAGTCTACGATTTATAACTTTTGAGAAACCACCCTATTCCGCACATTATATTCGAGCCGAAAGTATGAAGCAACATGGAGTCGAAAACCAGCGTGCTGCAAAAGAATAAAGGCTGCCCGTTGTAAGCTTCCCAGTTTGTACCAAGTAAAATTCAAGCTACTCCGTGATACAAATTGCATACCGTTATTGAGGTCCCAAAACCATGAATAATATGAAAAATCCATGGCATTCCCGCAAAGCTAGTCAATTCGTGCAAAGATCGATTAATTTTAGCTTAGGTGTCGTCGCCGCGAAGCGTGCCAAGTAAGCTTTAATTTGATGTCGTTTTATGTCGAACCGATTCATGAAAATACGCTCGAGAAACAAACGTCCTTATTATTCAGCATTTACAGGAACTTCGACTTTAAATTATGATAAAGAAAACAAAGAACATAAGCTCACCTTCTTCCCTTCACCTAATACAACCCGCGCGCTGTTTGAATCATATTCCATTTTCGACAACTAGCCAACCAACGTTCAAGTTACCCAATATAAACCCAACAATTCTACTTCGTCATTGGTCAAAAAAAGTGATCGCGGTCATGCTGTTGTCCCAAACCAGTCCTCTGGCAGTTGAACTCTTTTCTTATGCAAACCACGCTCTTATTTGTAAACGGCAAATGGAAATTAAATAAGAGATAAAATAAGAGAGGAGATAAAATCTTACCCTTTTTGTTTTATTCCTGAATCTGCTCTGGTGCGAAGTGAAATCGAAGTTTTTTTACGATGCGAAAACTATGTTCAAGCCGTTAACGTTGTTGGTTTCGCAATGCTTTATGTGGTCACGCACCGGTTAATGAAACGCGAGACGATAATAACAACCGGCGCGAGACACCAACAGTGAAATGAGAGCCAAACCACAAATCAATTGTGAAATTACAGGTCAAGCGTACCCCCCAATACCCTGGGTTCCAGAGGATTTTTTTTGGTATCGATACTGAAGCCGCGTTAACGCAAAAAAAAAAACCATCAGTGTCGATAAGAAAAAAATATCCTCTGGAACCCAGGGTAACCCCCCAAGAATTTATTATTCCAAAGTTGAATCCGTTGCTAGTTGTAGATTTCAGATTGATCTCTACAGTGATCTCTGCATTCTTGTATGTGTAATGAGCCGTGAATTCACACGCGAGGCAGTTATGAAATTTCTACCAGCTCCATTTTCCTGAAATTGATGTAAATGTCTTCTAAGAAGCTTAATCCATTCAAAGATTTCCAATCTGACCAAATACAGAGAAGTTCTCGTAAAATATTCACTGCTCAATGCAGAAATGCCGCTTTGAATTTGACACCAGTTACGGGAACGTACTAACGGATTCATTTTTCAAATAATCAATTCACAGATAGAATCTTAGGGGGTACGCTTGACTTGGTTTGACTGTAACAACGGTTAAAGCGCCCGGGGGGGGGGGGGGGTACTCCCATACATTACCTATACGGGTATGTGCCGCCCAACGGGGTCGTGATTTTGAAGCTCCTGATATAGAAAGGGGTATCCATTTCAGAGGCGTTTTCTAGAACGGGGTATAATATTTCGAACGCGCGAAAGCTCCAATTTTGTAAGCAGCCATTTGACTTTTTTTATTCAAGGACAGATTTCTTTTAAAAATACGGTTCAATGCGTTAACAAGCAAACTGTTGTACTCTTGTTGCACCCTAGAACGGAGTATAAAAGATTGGCCCATTTCTAGAAAAGTAGAACGGGGGTATCAGTTTTAAGGGCGAATTCTAGAACGGGGTATAAAAAATTGGCCAGGAGCCCATTTGATGGGCTCCTGAATTGGCCCATTTCTAAAACGGGGTATCAATTTTAGGGGAAATTTTTTTAGAACGGGGTGCCAATTTGGAGTCCCAGGCGGCACATACCCACCCAAGAAATACCCAAGTGTCCCCTTCCCCCGGGTTAAAGCGTCGACTTGAACATAGTTTTCGCATTGTAAAACAACTTCCATTTCAATTCGCACCACAGCAGATTCAAGAATAGAACAAAACAGGTAAGATTTTATCTCTTTTTGAATTTCTATTTGTAGTTTACAAATAAGAGCGTGAGTTCCCACTGTGCAAACGCTTTCTTTTGTTCCAATAAATTTGCATAGATGCTGGCCACGTTGAGTGTATTGTACTGCCTGTATTGGTTAGCACTCGGGGTATCACGAAACCCCGAATTAGACCCCCTAAGTGTCTTCAAAAGACAGACCCCCGAAAAAACTTCTCGAGAACTCAGACCCTCAATTCAATGTTTTTTTTTTTTTTCAAATATTATAACTAACTATTGACCGCGAGCGCTCTCTCTTTCTCTCTCTCTCTTTCTCGCTCTCTTTGAATCCGGGCTTAAAATAGAGCGCGTGCAACTGACTTAGCGGCGTGGGCCCGAGGGGGAGGGGCGGGATGAAGTTGCATTGCGTGAAACCTCGCTTTGCTACGACATACACGAAAAATTCCGAACATAAGCTCCTCCATGTATAAGCCCTTCCAAATATAAGCCCCCCAAACCGGTAACGCAAAATATAAGCTCCCCGGGGGCTTGTACTTGGAAACTTGCACGCAAATACAAAGTAAAACAAAGCAGAAATGGTAAATTTACTTCCAGCTGTAAGGCTAGGCCAATCGATTTTGAAACGCAAATTTCCCTCCGTAGATAAGCTCCTCCGAATATAAGCCCCTCAAAAAGAGCCTTTGAAAAATATAAGCCCCGGGGCTTATTTTCGGAATTTTACAGTAGTTTTCATTCTTTTGAAACAAACAACTCAGCTGGGCGGTCAGCTGCGGAAATATTTTTGTGCGCGTGCGAGCTGCTATCACGCTTTAGACCCTGTTTACATGGAGTGGGGGACCCCGGTCTAGTGGGGTAGGTTTCTTTTGTTTTGTGTCCCCTAGAGCATGAAAACAAAAGAAACCAACCCCACTAGACCGGGGCCCCCCACTCAATGTAAACAGGCCCTTAGTATAATTACATTGATGATTCTTGAAAATTGAGCGCTATGATTGGCTAAGGCTTTTCTAAAGTCCACAAAACATGCGTATACTTTCGTTTTGTGACCAGTAGAGTTATTTAAGCATAGTGCAGCTTGGTACTGCCCTATAAAGACTCAGTTAACCCTGCCATTCATTCATAGTTAAGTAGTGACGGATAAAGATTTACTAGTGGTTGGCGGTTTTAGATGCATGCGGGCATGCATCCCCCACCCTTCAAGGATCGAGGATCGCTTCACCTCAGTAGACTTAAAAAGGTGTGAATGAGCCCCAATCCCGCGCCCGCTCTCCTCAAGATCTGGATCAGCAAAGTGGTGAGAATTTCTAGCCTGCAAAACGAACCCAACAATAATAATGATAATAGAAATAATAATAATAATAATAATAATAATAATAATAATAATAATAATAATAATAATTGTTATTATAATAAATAATATAATAACAAAGGCTTCATTACTGTCGAAAGAGTATAATAATTATGACTAATTCGCCAGATTATAGAAAGCTTTGGGAAATGGTGAGAAAAAAAACAACACATGAATTTGGAGACTTGTTTTCTTAAGTCACACGAAACATTCTAATCTAATTCTTGTTCTTTTTTCCCGTCAATTGCTTTCATAATTTCAAATCTCTAATTGACACTTCTCGTAGTCAGACACCTCACCTCAGCTCCGATAAGCGGACAGTTCCTTAAAACTGGTGCTCCCTAGCGACGCAAGTATATATAGCATGCACATAAGGATCCAATGAGGACGGCTTAAACTAAATCAAAACCATAAGTACAAGAATATCAAAACCTTGGGTTTTTCTTAAGCTCATGCTTTTTATGATAGTGCACATTACGCTTTTTGTGTTCATGCTTATTTTTATCCTTAAGTAATGCTAATGCTTATAAGTATGCTTGCGCTTAATGCGTCGCTCTGGAAAACCGGGCCTTAGTCTTGATCCCTGTACGCATGCCTGTAGCCACATAGAAACACGGATCTCAATCTCCCTTTAGAGGAAATCTCTCCTAAACTGAAAAACTGACTGGTCTGGTTCAAAGAGTGACCGCTTACGGTAGATTCTATCATAACTAGAACAATTTATAATAAAAATATTTATAAGAAACTCCTAAAAAGAATGAAAAGAATGAACTGAATTAGCTCTTGATTAAACGTGTCGTTCATTAGTTCATAAGAGTGATTCGTCATACCTATGTAAACTAAGCAACTCGAATTTCCTTCATTATGAATTATTATTATTTTTAATATTAATATTATTATTGATGATTTTATTATTTTTATGTAGGACAATGTTAATAACTTATTTTCTATTCAATATATATTTTTTCTTTCTTTCTTCTTACCAGCATCGTTATCTGGCCGGTATCAATGCGACTACAAAGCCTTTTTATTTTCACTGGTGAGCAAACCAGGATGGGCGCCTGTTAAACTGTCTCAATATAGCTCTCACAAAGCATATTCCATATACTTTCGCTCAACCTACGGGCCTACATTCGGAGGAGGACACGACATAAACATAAAAAGCGACGCATCATCCAATAGCAATTCTTACAGCAACCTTGGCCATGATTACGGCCCACCGAGCGGGTACAGCTACGGCAGCAGCTTCTCCCGAACATTTCTGGCAGGAACTTACAAGTTCACACCAGACGAAGTTGAAACCTTTTACGAATCAACCTACCTAAATAAAATGAACGACAACGGTTCTGATGTTTGAGCTGAGATGGCTCTCTTTCACTAAAAGTACTACGTACTTAGTTCTAGTAATCTTTCACTCCTGTTCGTTTGCTGAGACGAGGTCAGGAAAAGAAGCCCAATAATCACTTTTGAAATGTATTTACAAAATATATTTTCAAAACTACCTTTGAAAATGTATTTAGATCACTTTTGAAAATGTATGTTGAAGGCATACCAAATGTCAAGTTTATAACAACGCGAAAGCTCACAATATTTATCACCGCTGTTTGAGCTTTATTTTTGATCAAACTTAACGATGACCCAGGACCAAAAGTCTCAATATATTATTATTATAATAATATAAAATCAGATGAATTTGTTATCAGGTTTATGACAGTGCTCTAAGTCCATCTTTCTTGTGTACTTTGCACTGTAAGAGATGATTTAAAATTAAAATGATATTGTCACGAGGCTCGTTTTTTCGAAAAATATTAATTTCAGGATTGTCGGTTGCTATGGCTTTTGCTCCCGCAACTGTTAAAACTGTGCGTTTTTAAGGCCACAGATAAAAGTAGAATACAACGCATTTAAAGAAACTTGGCAGGGAAGTAGTTGGATAAATTACATATTCATTTTTATGAACTTTCTCCCACTTGATTGCTATTGTGACGTCATAAATGACGTCTACTTTAGCATCAATAGTAAAATTTAGGAGAACACTGTTAAAAACTTTAGATCAAGTTTCTGTAGGGACTTCTTTAATGATTTTTGGTGAAAACCCCACGTCAATCCGATGAAGGCGTAATGAAGTATTTCGTGACGAAAAACGTGTCATAGCACCACATGGCCTATAGTCAAATAAACTACAATATTGATTCTATCACATGACCAGAAGGCAGAGATCCCATGAGATAGCACAGCGCTTGCGCAAGTCATTGCACGATTTGCGTTTAACGCGTTAAGTCACGAATTTTTAAGCTCCAGTTTTTCAGCTTAAAACCTTCGAAACACGATCTGCTGGAGAGGCCAACGTAGTTGCCTCAATTGTTTGTCCAGCTTAGGCCCTAACGTAGTTGGGTGCCGATATTGGAATCATGTCCGAAAACAGCACAGAGAGCGCGGACACTGGAACGTCAATGGCCGCTCAAGATACCAGCCAAAATATGCCCTCAGCTAACACTTTCGCGGATATTTTTAAGACTGCATTGGCTCCAGTTCTAAGCCAGCTAAGCAGCCTAAACAACAACGTCACCACCGTGCTCCAGAGCGGGCACGAAGAATCAGATGAGGACGGTGAAACCGCCTCTGTTGACGAGCCCGCCAATTCTGGGGACATGGATGCAGATGTCTCTGCGCTCCTCGCGGCTGCGGGAACAGATCAAAACAACGAGGCTATGCCGGGTGACGAACTTCTAAAAGAACTCGCACAGGACCTGACAGTCAGCGAGAAGACCTCCCCACCCCTTCGCGAAGGGCTGGCGGCCATCTTCAACAATCTCTTATCCGAAAAGATGGGGGAGGAGAAACTAAAGGCAAAGCTAGACAAATACCCCCGTCCAGAGAACGTACAGGGTTTGCGCACACCCAAAGTAAACCCTTCGATTTGGAGCCAGCTCTCCACTGCCCTGAAAGCACAGGATGTCCGATCGCAGAAAGGACAAAGCACCCTTATCGGCGCAATAACAGCCATGACAAAGGCCGCCGATTTGGCTCTGGGAAAATACAGCCAAGATAAGGAGCTGATCACCTTGTTGACTGATTCCGTTGCAATGGCACTTCAGTACAACCATGAGGTTAATCACTCCCGACGCCTGGCCATGAAAAAAGAGATGCATAAAGACTATGCAGCCCTTTGTAATGTGTCCACTGTGGATGGCTCATCAGAGCTCCTTTTGGCGACCTGACAAAGTTAGCAAAAGACATCACCGAGGCCAACAAGTTGACCAAAAAGGTGCGCCCACAACATTCCGGGAATTCCCGTGGCCATGACAAGTACGGTGGGCGCCCAGCGTATGGCTCGCAGAGAAGATTTCAGCCTTACCCTAGAGGGAAAACCTCGGATTTTTTAGGGAAAAGCCGTTTCTCAAAGCCGCCAAGAAAGAAAAAGGACGGCGAAACGAGCCAGCGCCCGTAAAGGTGCCTGAGGTATGTAACGCAGATGCGACATCTTTGTCTATTGACATTGTAAATAGTTTGGTAAATTCACAACCAAGTTTCCAAGCCGGGAAACTTAAACACTTTTTGCCGCAGTGGCAAACTATTACAACCGACCCTTCTATTCTTCAGATTGTTACTGGAGTTAAAATTGAATTTATAAACAGTGTTGCACCCACGCAACATTATGGTAGACCTAGTGTCTTCAACGCTTATCAGCATTCAATTGTCACAGAGGAAATTGATACACTGCTCGCAAAAAGGGTCATTATCCCCGCGGCACAGGAAACAGGAGAATTTGTATCCACAATATTCTTGCGGCCGAAAAAAGATGGCACGCACCGCACCATTTTAAACCTCAAAGCCCTTAACGAATATATAGCCTACCATCATTTTAAAATGGATACACTAGAGGCTGCAGTAAACATGATGAGACCAGGTTGTTTTATGGCTTCGGTAGACTTAAAGGACGCTTATTATACCGTCCCTATCCATCCATCTCACCAGAAATACTTAAAGTTCTATTTTGATGGTGTTTTCTACACATATACCTGTTTGCCGAATGGCCTAGCTAGTGCCCCGCGCATATTTACAAAATTATTGAAGCCCGTGTATTCCACACTTCGGAGTATGGGACATCTCAATTCAGGGTACATTGATGATTCTTATCTACAAGGAGACACCTCCAAGGAATGTTATAAAAATGTCGTTGACACCGTCACGCTTTTTACTCAATTAGGTTTTCATGTCCATCCTGAGAAATCAGTTTTCATCCCTTCCCAGAAACTGACCTTCTTAGGTTTTGTATTGGATTCTATTGCCATGACAGTTACGCCCACGGAGGATAAAGCGCAACGGATTCGGTCTGTCTGTGCTACGCTTTTACAAACACAAATGCCCACAATCAGACAGGTCGCAGAGGTCATTGGCATTCTGGTGTCCAATTTTCCCGGGGCTCAGTACGGACCC
Source organism: Porites lobata (assembly GCA_942486035.1). Taxonomy (NCBI): domain Eukaryota; kingdom Metazoa; phylum Cnidaria; class Anthozoa; order Scleractinia; family Poritidae; genus Porites; species Porites lobata. The sequence goes on along the minus strand of CALNXK010000020.1, from coordinate 1,785,588 downwards.
CTACACTACCGCCACCTTGAACGGGATAAATATCTCGCGCTCATAGCTAACAAGGGTGATTTCGCGGGCAAAATGCAAATCTCCCCTCCCGCGCTAGCAGAGATTCAGTGGTGGCACAATAATGCTGACACTCTTAAACGAGATATTCACCAAGATCATCCAAGCGTTTCAATTCAATCAGACGCGTCAACACTGGGGTGGGGAGCTGTTTATGGCACGCAGAAAACGGGGGAGATGGACCCCTTTGGAACAGGAATTTCATATAAACATATTGGAATTACTCGCAGCATTTTTGCGTTAAAGTGTTTTTGCAACCATATGGGCAACTGCCACATCCAAATTCAAATCGACAATACGACAGCATTGGCTTACATTAACAACATGGGGGGTTCAAAATCACAACAACTTAATGAACTAGCTGTTGAAATTTGGGAATGGTGTACTGCACGCAACATTTGGCTCTCGGCTGTGCACATAGCTGGTCGGCTGAACACTGGCGCTGATGAACAATCACGCGTGTTCTCAGATAATCACGAGTGGATGTTAGACAAACACTCGTTTGACAAGATCATGTTGCGCCTCCCGGACTCGATTTCGATTTGTTTGCAAGCCGTCTAAACAATCAGATAAATAGTTACTGCTCGTGGCATGCAGACCCTAGTAGTTCACATATAGATGCGTTCACTATGAATTGGAAAGGGCATCAATTTTATGCTTTTCCACCTTTTAGCCTTCTTCCAAGATGCCTTCAGAAGATCAGTCACGACCGAGCACAGGGAGTTCTGATTGCCCTCTCTGGCCAACCCAAACGTGGTTCCCAGTCCTCCTACAGCACCTATGCGATCAGCCCTGGATTCTGCTCTCACGCCCAGACCTTCTACAACACCCGTCACGCAGCGGCCCACATCCTCTACACAAAAATCTTCATCTGATGGTCTGTCCTGTGTCAGGGGATCCTTCAGCCGTTACCACCTTCCAGAGGAGGTTACCGACATTCTCATGGCATCTTGGAGAAAAGGCACTCAAAAACAGTATGCCACATACATTAAAAATGGATGGCATTTTGTCGTGAAAGGAAAATTGATTGTTATGCACCACCACTGAGCGACACCCTCCAATTTCTCACTGACCTATTTAATCAAGGACTTAGCTACTCCACTATTAATACAGCTCGCTCTGCCTTATCTACCATTGTCATGATAGACGGGGAGAAAAGTTTTGGCAGCAATCATGTTGTTACACGTTTTATGAAAGGGGTATTTGAAACCCGCAAACCTAAACCTAAATACGACAAAATTTGGGATGTTTCGGTGGTTCTGAAACATTTATCTTCCCTATACCCCAATGAAAAATTGCCTTTAAAGGATTTGACATACAAGGCCCTTATGCTTATTCTATTAGTTTCCAGTCAACGGGGACAATCGATACACTTGCTAGATCTTCAGCATGTTACCATGGAAGAAGATAATTATTCCTTTGACCTCGCTGAGCATATCAAGACTAGTACTCCCAGGAGCCCACATACGAAGATTGACATTTCCGTTTATGAGCCAGACAGTACAATTTGCCCTTTGGCCTGTCTGAAAGCATATATTAACAAGACAAAGAACTTGCGTAATAGCGAAACTCAATTGTTTATTAGTTATGTAAGGCCCCACAAACCTGTCTCTCGGGACACGGTTTCAAGGTGGACTAAAGAAACTCTTAGAATTTGTGGGATTGATACCAATGTGTTCACTGCACATAGCACAAGGTCAGCATCTGTTTCCAAAGCAAATGAAAAGGACGTCCCTATCCACGAGATCATGGCTAACGCGGGCTGGAAGTCCGCAGAGACCTTTCGTAAATATTACAACAAACCTGTTGTTCAAGGAAACAGACTAACTGCCGCTATTCTTGGCCAGTGAAATATTTTGTTTTTCCATGTGTGCTTTATTGCATAATTTGTTACTGTTAGACCATTTTAATATAACATGTTTATCATTGCTTATGTTTGGTCTATTGTTTGTTGGATTTCATGCCTCTTGTTTGAGCGCATGTCGTACGGGTGCATCCACGCTTTGAAGTCTCATGGGATCTCTGCCTTCTGGTCATGTGATAGAATTGGAAAATTAAACGAGACTTACCTGTAAGTTGAAGTTTGATTGAGATTCTATCACATGACATCAGAAGGCAAGAGATCACATGCCCTCCACATAACACCCACCCGTTTTTAGGCAACTTGGTTGCTTTTGGGTTTTCTGTTTGGTGTCTTTAGCCTACATGTTATGTTGTTTTTGATGCACCCAGTACGTGGCTTTTAATTATGACTTGCGCAAGCGCTGTGCTATCTCATGTGATCTCTTGCCTTCTGATGTCATGTGATAGAATCTCAATCAAACTTCAACTTACAGGTAAGTCTCGTTTAATTTTCCAATTTTATGCAATGTTCTCCTTGCTCCTGTGCCAATACATTCATTGTTCTCGCCTAAAAATACCCCTAAAGTTTGACTATATATGGTCATGTGGCGGGAAATTTGAATTTTTGAATTAACTTTAACTTTACACCTTTTTATCCGATTGAAATGGAGTTTTCACCAAAAATCATACAATTCCCTACCTAACAGAAACTTTATAAGTTTTCAACATTGCTTTCCTAAATTTTACTTTATGCTCAATTTAGACGTCAATTATAGCTTCACTATAGCATTTTAAATGGGATGAAATTATAACTAATGAACACGAAACTGCACGTCATTCATCCTACTACTTCCCTTCCAAGTTACGATAAAACCGTTGCATTCTACGTCAGCTGTCTATGGCCTAAAAAACTCAGTTTTGAAAGTTGGGGGAGAAAAGCCATAGCAACCGACCATCGTGTTAAGCCCCTTTTAAATAACTGGGCCGGGTTGTTCAAAGCTGGGTCAAGACAACCTAGGGTTGCGAAGTGATTTGAATTCAGATGTGAAAGCTTAAATAGTAAATTCAGGTAATTGTTTTTGCCTACAATCTGATTATTGGATGCTCTGGAAAGAATCGAGAAAATTATCTGGGGAAATGCTTTTGAACAAAAGAAAAAAAAAACCGGGTTAAATTTAGCCCTGGGTCAAGTGCTAATCGGCCTTCGAACAACTGGGCTCAGAATGATAAGTTTTCCTACCCTTTCAAATAATTCTATTCATTATTTCCCTACCCTTTGCTTAAGCTGAAGCCTGAGAAAGATTATTTCCTTTCAAGCGCGCGGAGCCTCACCTTAGCTGTCATTATCTGGTTTCTTAAAGGGAGTGACTACCCTCTTCCTTCCCACGACAAGAAAGGAGAACCTTTTTTCTGATTAAATGATTAACCGAATTCTCATTCAGACAGAAATGAACTACACAAGTAAAAAGCGTATAATCCATCTTGATGAAAATTATTGCTGGAAACTTGAAAAAAAAAAACCGAAATCAATCATAAATACAAAGACTCAATTTTTTCCGCTTTTCACCGTTATTGAGCACGTTTTACTGCAACACAAAAACGCAAAAAGAAAGAAGGTCAATTACGGACAGACCATTATAGAAAAGTCGCATGAATTTTTTTCGTTAGCATTTCCTTTATATGATTTTTTTAGGCTAGTGCATGAATATTTTTTTGGCGGTTCTTGGCGTGCATGAATTTTTTCATTTAGGTTTCCCTTACATACACGAATATTTTGTTTTTGTTCTTCACCTTCTTCTTCCCCCATGGCCATAAGTTAATTTTTTTTATAACTGTCAGTGCCGCGCCTTGTGACACTGCTTATAAAGTCTTGTTATCTTTACGCCAATCGTGATGACATGTTTCTCTAAGCGAAATTTTTAAGGATCAAGTTTTACTGGCAAGTTTCCCACTTTCCTCCGTCTTCATATGCATGGGACAATTGGCATGCAAGCTGCAGAAATGAAATCCTCGAACTCCTCAGAATCTCGTCGACTCCTTGATTTTCTTCCGTCACTCAGACCATCGTTCCTTTCTGTTGTATTAGTTTTTGTCTGCGGATGTCTCTGGGTGAAGAATGAGACAACAATCGAAGGACTGATAGCGCTGGAATCTCGCGTTAACCTTTACCCCTGCGTTCAGAGTGTCTCGACTGAAAATACTGGCAGGATATCTCTTTCACCAACAGAGGCTACAGCAAGAGATCTTTATAAGAAGGTTCAGCTGACACATGTATCCGAAAGGATCGGTTATACATCAGGTAAAATCTTCGCTTCAGATGTTATTTAGGTGAAGATACATGTTTAGAACTGAGTTTATCCCTTTTGATTTAGGCATATAATCTTTCATGGTGCGAGTTTGCGCTTGCATACGCGTATGGGATCTTTGGATATTTCATGACAGAATTGAATTTTAACTTCAACTAACAATGTATTAACCCTTTTGTAATATTCTTGCTCTTTTGTAATACTGCTTAGATATTCATTAAGCCGCCTGTACTGTAAAACAGTAAAGAATTTTACGGTGTAAATGAAGTGAAAGTGCCGAACGACTTGCTAACGTACAAGATACGGCCAGAAAGCTTCATATAACAAAAAATCATCGCTTATATTGTAGACTGGCAGGGGAAGCTCCCTGAGCATTTTAGGGTGTGCTTCCAGAACGTGCATGACAGTTTTCCATAAGAGCTTGTTTAGGGTTGAGCACGTATGGCGTGACAAAAGGCAATAGTGCATAGCATTTTTTTCCGTTCATCTGTTTGTTTTAAGAGCTTAGTTCTTGAAGGAAAAGAATATTTTTCAGCACTGTGTGAATCAAATTGTTAAAAGGGGTAAGGGGTTGGACCTCGGGGTGGAGACTCGGATTGGGGACAAATTAAAAAGTTACGGGTTCCAAAGTGTAAACCTTGTTGTTGAACGCAATCTCTGAAAAGCTTAATTTTGTGTTAGAAATGCCAACCTTATCATTTATTCGTTCATTCATTTGTTTTCTCCCTTATTTATTTTAAATATTTATTAGCATGGATATTTAAAAATTTCTTAATTTTACTTACCTGTAGCCAGCCCGTTACCAAAAAAGGCATCAGCAACCATCCGGCTAAGAAGGCCAAGACATGTTTCAAATGACTCTTCAACTAGCGTCACCATACATGAAGTGAGAAAAGAAATCAGCAAACAGTTTGAACAACTTATGCCCACCAAGTACTGTAAGTCAAGTGAGAAGGTATGTCCTGCAGGTCCCCCCGGATATCCTGGTCCCATTGGAGCGAGGGGACCACGTGGCAGGAGGGGACCAAAGGGAAATAAAGGTCCTCAAGGTCCCATGGGACTCCCTGGAAAATCCGGAAAAACAGGAATAATTGGTCCTGTAGGACCGAGAGGAGAAAAGGGAAGCAATGGAGAGCCTGGGCCAAAAGGTATGCCGGGACCACCTGGAAGGCCTGGAAAATCGATATCTGCTCCACAAGTGATGTTGTCACCAGCAGAGCAGACACGAGATGAGGGAGGAAATACGGCATTTTATTGCACGGTTGTAGGAAACCCTTCCCCAGTAATGGAATGGCAATTTAAGGGCACAAAGCTTCTGTCAGGTGCAAAGTATCTGATTAAAGAAGGAGAGTTGATCGTTAGAAATCTAAATTACAGCGATGCTGGACTGTACACATGTGCTGCCAGGAACATTCTTGGATCGTCTGAGGCCACTGGCAACTTGACTGTTCGAGGTAAGAGGAGCATTTAACTTAGAGTTTAGTTATATCTGGCTGCTTGATTTTGTAGGCTTCTTTGTGCTCAGAGAATGCGAGAATACGAGGTTTGAATAAAAACTGATGGCACTGTTTTTTAATCGTGTACTTTTATCTCTGCTTTCATTTTTTCTTATTTCTTAAGCAGTGTATAACGCCAAACTTTAAATTTACCTACACATACCTTATGCTAATGATCAAGGACTATAGATTTTGCTTATTGGCATTAGGCTATAGTAGTCACGAGTGTAGTTCAACTTTTAATCTGAGCCATACAAACATAAAGACATTAAATAATGTTAAAGATAATAACACACGACGGGAATATTTGGACCTTACATGAACGCGAGGACACACAACACCATCCTTCTTCTTCTCCCTTTTTAGCTTAGACCAACCGGGGAGGTTACTTAGGTTAATTTTTTCTGGATATGTGCCGCTGGCCTCTCAAAACGCCTACCACATTATATTCTATGCATGCTGGTCGATCATGTATTGGCTCTATTTCAGGTCTTCCAGTCTTCACAAAAGTTCCACCTTCACTTGCCACACAAGTTCAAGGCACTACGTTTCAAGTGACATGTCAAGCTGACGGATATCCTCTCCCCGCGGTAACCTGGACTAGAGCAGCAATGCCTTTACCTGCTGGAAAGACTACTATAAACCAAGGCACACTTACCATTAACAACTTGAGTCCTGCTGACAACGGTTTTTACGACTGCGTAGCTACTAATATTATGGGAACAAAGAAGAAAATAGTCAACCTAGCAGTACAAGTGCGTTCAGGTTTGTATTCCAGGCACCGTCCCACTTTGTATATACCTGATTCAATAAAAGGTTGCTTTGGTAATTGGGCACTGGGCATTTGGGCGTACGGAACTCACTGCTATATGATATTACTTGAGCGTCCACTAAACAACAGCTTCCCAGTGCACAATTATACAATGCCCAAACCAAGAATCAGGTACCCTTAGATTAAACGTTCATTTTAGTAGTGCAAATCCGTCTTATCCAGCTTGCGATCTTGGTAAAACATCAGATAAGAGTGTTCATTAGGAAGGACAGTTTTTCGAAAGTCTAACTTTGCCACTGCGAGAACTATACGGCTATACCGAAATATATCGCAGGGTGATCTATTTGAATACTGCTTTTTTTTAAATTTTTGTTGTTTCTTTGTTTGTTTGTTTACTTATCAGGCATTCAAAAGCCATCTAATCACTGCTAAAGCCAGACGACAGCTACTATCATTGCGACTGTATGTTGCGCTTACAGATTATGCGTGTTTACTATTAAGAGTTTCAATGATCTTAAATGCTTAATCTTCCTTAATAGCGCGCAAATCACGTACATGCATGCATAAATGCTTTCTTTAGTCACTTGCAATGCTACTCTTTTTCTCAATAAATTCAGTTATTTTAACATTTTAAAAACTTTTTACCTTGTCATTTTATGGACTTTGACTTTTAATACGTAGATTTTGAAAGCTCAGTCATTGTGGGAAACAACAGAAATCACTTGACCTTGTTAAGAAACTGGCTAGCACCTGTGGCAAAAAGCGTGAATTCTCTCTGGAAGCGCTGTTGGCGTGCATCCGTGGACGGCTGGGCTGCAAGTACATTTCACTCCCGATGTGACGGCAAGGGTCCGACTGTGACAATAATAAGGGTCAGGAGATATATTTTTGGAGGATACACTAGTATTTCATGGGGCAAGTGAGCATTGTAAGCCATGACAGTGGCATTTATACCTTTGGCGTAATTGGCATTGATATGTTCAGCTAAAACTGCAGCTTGGTACTTAACAGTGTGAAATCACCTGACTGTACCTTTCTTTATACATGGTTAAGCATTGGCGTACAAAGGTTCTAGGTTAATAGCTCTAGATCGTAGCAATATGGAGTCATGTAACTCTACCTTTCATACATGGTTAAGTAGTGGCGTACAAAGGTTCCAGGTTACGAGGGGATATGGAACCGCATCTAGAGCTATTTCCTCAAGGGGCGAGGACCGCCCCTCCTACACTCACATGGTGTGAATGAGCGCCCCCCCACCCCTCTTCTCAAGTTCTGGTTCGGCAGATGATAAGTGACGCATTTCTAGCCTGTCAAAACGTACCCAAATTCCAGGCTAACACTATAATAATAATAATTTTTAGGTTATAAAGTATCGATATTGTTCTGACTTTCTTGCCACCTGCTATCTTCCGTCCTTCAATTCCCATATTGCAAAAGAAGCAACTAACGTACTTCATCGCAAGTTTTTGGTGAAATTCGCAAATTTTGGCAAAGAAGAAACACGCTTTTTTGACATGTCCACGTACGTGATACACCAAGACGAAGGTTCATTTCACCGAACAAACTTTCGTAATTTTGCCTGAGCGAAATGTCGCGAAGAGGAAAATCTTTTCTTCGGATTCGAACGAACTTAATAGACTGAAATGGGTGACAGAAATACATAATGTTTTATACCTTTTCAAGGATAAAAGCTCCTAAAACTCTTTATTATCTGTTTCCTTTATTGTCTTCTTAATACAGTACCCTTACAATCGAACGAAATATTAATTTACCAATAAGTGTATTGCGACGTGCACCACTTCATGTAAAAAAGAAGCTTCTAGCTTCGGTAAGTGGTAAAAAGGACAAAAACAGATAAATTTGGAGATTTTCTCCATAAAGTTATATAAGAACATATCTTATTAATGACTAATTTTTTTTCCCCGATCTATTGCTTGCAATTGCAAATCTTTTAAAATTAACATATCCCACAGGCCGACACCTCAGCTTCGGTCAGCTTGCAGCCACATAATACTCTCTTCTGAGCGGACGAACCACGCTTGCCATTAGTGTAGCTGTATCTTTTACCAAAATACCTGGACGTAAATAATAATGCAATAAAATAATATTCATACTAATAATAATGATGATGATGATAATAATAACAGTAATATAACAATAATGATAATAATGATATTGATAATGATAATGATAATAATAAAGAAGTCATAGAAACTGATATTGTTTTTGATAAATGACGAACGTTACCGAGAAACTCGATCGAATTTGTTTTATGAGAATAAGATATTTCTTGTTTTTAATTAATAATAATAATAATAAATCATCATCGTCATCATTATGACAGGCACAAGGACAATGTCGCTAACTTGTCTTAGAAAAGTTTTGTTTCATTTCTTTTAGCTTCTGGTTCCTGGCGGTATCAATACGACTCAAAAGCCTTCTTATTTTCGCTGGTAAACAAGCCAGGATGGGCGCCTGTCAAATTGTCTCAGTCAGGGCTATGTAGTCATCGCAAAGAATCGATATGCTTTTACTCATCCTATGGGCCTACATTTGGAGGAGGACATGACATTAACATCGAAAACTACGCGTCATCTAATAGCAATTCTTACAGCAACCTTGGCTATACTTACAGCCCACCGAGCGGACACAGCCACCGTAGCACCTTCGCACGAACATTTCTGGCAGGAACTTACAAGTTCACACTAGACGAAGTTGAAACCTTTTACGAAACAACCTAATTAATATAATTCGTGACACCGGCTTTGATATTTTAGCTGAGTTGATTGTACAAGTAGACGCTTAGAGGTGAACGAATCTACAGCACTAAGCAAGCCCCTTATATCTAAATCAGAACACAATCATTACAACGTATACTACAACATTTTCCAAACAAACGAAAAATAGAATAGTCAAAAAGAGAAATGATTTTGATATCTACAACTGGTCCAACTGCGCTGATCTTTTTCACCTGGATACGAGTCTGGGGGCAGCTATGCTGTCATCTGTCAGAAAACAGTTACTTCCTTATCATGAGGGCAAAGAAATCTCAGCTTCCGAGTAAACAAAGTTGAAAAAAAAAGTAGTACAGTGGTATTTTACTGAACCAGGCTGTCCTCACTGCTTTGTTGCCCAATGCGATACCACTAATTTTAGTAATCAAAGATTAAGATTACTAATTGCTTAATGCGGCAACACTATCTCATATACAGGAATAGACTGCAATTGCTTGCAGTCACGTGACAATCCCGATCACCTTCTAGCAGTGTAGTAATTAAAATTGCCAGCGTTGAGTTACTACCTCATGTAAGCCCTACGTATAAAATCTGAGGCACATCCTTTATGACTTTATGACTTTATCTTTTATGACTGACCTATTATATAAAATACTAAGGGACTTGTCAGAAATTAGCAGGGGGGAGGGGAGGTGGAAAACAGGGGAGGGTCGCAGTTTTTTAAGCCCTTCAAAAGGGAGGGTGATGAAAAAAATGACAGGAAAAGAGCGAGAGTCACAAAAAATTAAACCACCACGATCGTTAAAGGATGCTTTAATTTACATTATGTTTTACAAGAATACAAACCAGTTACGAGAATCATGACATGCGATTATTTCCTGACATAAAGTTCAACCTCCATTAAGCGGCCACAACTACCTTTTGGCCATCCCAATGAGAGTTTTCTTTGTTGTCACCTCTTTTAAGCGGCCATGCATCAAGACCTTGATGCACTTCAATGTTCACTTCATCCCGCTATACACCGTGCAGTGATTATAACTTTGAAGGCTAGCAGTTTTCAAAGCGGGCAGCCAGATTTGTTGATGTTTCGGAGTTGGAAATTCATCAGTTTAAAGAAAATGTTCTTCCTCAAAAAACAAAAGATGCTACAAAATTTGGAGTCAGGTTATTCAAAGATAGGTTGATAAAATTTCTCTTTTGCAAGCTAACACAATTTACTGAAAACTGGTATGTTTGTTTACATTTTTTGCTTCAAAGTTTTCGGCACAGAGCACCCACACAATGTGTGTGTGTAACCGCATGTTATTTTATAGCAAGTTAAATGTACTGGATTTACCGTTTGCTTCACCTATAACGATACGTCGCTAAGTATGTATAATAAACGTTGAATTACCTTACCTGTGGTACATCGTCGTCCTTTTGCTTCAAAAGAGGTTTTTTGAGCGATTTTGAAGGATTTTGAGCTCGCCGTTTCCTGTTCCTAATTGCGTTGGAGGTACGAGAACGCAACCCCTAATTTGTGTTGAGCGTTCTGTGCATTTTTGGGTGTCCTGTGTAATTAATAAGGGAGGTTTTTTCGAGGTTGCATTCGTCGTCGTCGTCGACACACATTAGGGACTTTAAGATCCAACGTCGCGGACGACAACGAGAACGTCAAAAAAACAATTGGTTTAATTAGCAAAACAACAACTTCGCACGTGCATCACACTTTTTTGTACATTTCTTTCCCGTTTTTGCACGACTACGACGTGAAAATGCCTAATTTCGCGTTTTACGGAGGAAGTAAACAAGCAACGACGAAATTTTATTTCTCTTTCTGAGCTTTAATTTGGTCCCTTGAAATTCAGCTTCAGGAGGGTTCGCCTATAATTGACAAAGTAAGTGGGTAGGAATAATCGCTATAAAGACTGAAAGAACGCAAATTCACTTTTTAAGCGACGTTCTTGTCGCCGTCGCGTCGTTGGATCTTAAAGTCCCTATTTGCCTCGCTTTGAGGCGCTTGCTTTCGTTTTGCCTCATTTTGACGCGCTAACTCAAGTAGTGATTCGTGTGTCGTCGGCTGCTATTCTGTTTTCGCAGGCTAGTCTTCGTAAATCGTTCATCTTTTAAAAGTGTGCTGAATCTTCGTAAAGCGTTCATATTTAACAATTCGCTGAAGGTCTTCTGTCGATCTGTGTTTAATGAATCTTCCAAAGCGTTCATCTTTCAGAAGTGTGCTGGAAGTTTACACCCTGAGTAAAATTTTACTTTGGACCGGATCAACTTGGACCGCCAGTCCGGCAGGTGGGATCAACTCGGATCGACTCGGATCGAATAAAAAAATAAAATAAAATTGGACTCAGATGGACTCGGATCATAAAAAGAAAAATTGAATTAAATTAATTTAATTGTTGGTAGGCGAAGATGGCTGTCGTCTCAACGGATAAATCTATTTTGCAAACTTTGGAAGTCTTTGATATATTTTTCACAAGAAAATGGAAAATGTTTGGGATTTTGGATAAGTGGTCGCTTATTGGAGGTGGTAGCTTACGAGAGATGGTTGCACTTGGAGGTTCAAATGTATTTAGGTTGCTCTTACTTATTTTTCACTGAAACTTTATTTGCATTATTTTTCAGTACTATATGAATTATGTGTTATTTTAGAACGCAGGGCCTTGTTTTATTTGTTATGAAAGATAGTAAAGTGACATTTAAGGACTAGCCCAGGTGGCAGGGGCGTAAAGGGGAGGGGGGGGGATAGAAGAGAAAAACGCGAAAGGGCGAAGGAACATTAAGAAGGAACAGAAGGAACATGGTCTTGGAGCCTTTCTCCCCAGTCCCTCTCCCCTTTTTAGGCTACTCCCCCTGCGGAGTCGTAAGCGCAGTTGTAGTAAGATCGGCGGAATCAGGGTCAGAATAATCAGAATGTTTCCATTTTCTACACACTCGATCCGTTTACGACTCCGTCGCTGATTGTCTGAGTCGGAAACAGAAGCAGAAGGATAGCCCAATCACACTCACGTTCCCACGCTTTGTGATCGATTGGTTTAGTTCTTCCGGCTGCGAAGACCCAGTTTTCACTTGATCGTAAACGATGGAGTCGTTAGCGGACTCAGAACGCAGTTTTCAACCCTGGGAACGAGGTTGCGCCACAGCACCTTCACGGCATTGCAATTTTTTCCATGCACAGACTTGCACATGATAATAAACATGTAGACCATGGAAGACAAACTTTTCTCACAACTCATTTAAAATGAATGTAGTCTAAAACACATCTACACTGCTCCATGCTATAGTGCTTGCTACAACATTTTAATGTTATTATAATTAATGTCAAATTGAAATTTGATGTCAGTACACAAGGTGCGCTGTGTGGCTTCTCTAGCTTATGGGTATGCTGGTGGAGCCTGGTGATTTACTTTTACCTTTTGGAAGACAAGAAATTCTTAGTTTTTGCAAAAAGAATAGCCGTCCAGTTGGCATGCAAGATTAAAAGCCCACCTTTTTTCTTAGGGCAGAGGCTTGATATCAAAATTTATGCTACAACAGGCAAGTTCTCATTAATGCCTGTTTACGTTAATTTGATTCACTGACATACAAAGAAAAAAATAGACGTTTTAAACGTACTCTTTTTTAAAAAGTTTACAGAGCTTGTTTAACATAGTACTCTAAGCAATTTTAAGCTCCCTGTGTGTTCTACTTTATTCAGACATCAGTCATCATTAAATACAAAATTTCTGGGAGGCAAAAGTGCTTTAAAGTCGTTACGAAACACCTGTACATTCAAATACCTTCCTCAGTACAGTACCACATAAATGTTTACTATGCCCTTTCAATTGTGACAAGCTGGATAACTCAATTAAGAGCCTGACTAAGGCAAGTATGCTTATTTAAAAAGCTAAAAAAATATTCATTAAAAGAAGAGACTGGCCTAATTATGATTTTAAACTCAAATGAGAACTCTTCAGATTTAGTTGAGACCTGAAAAGCCATAGCTCAAGACATGCATTTAACACATGGCATACCTTTGTCATAAACATATCAATGTGAAACTTGAAGTAGTGCAAACTATGTACAGAGGGTACCAAAGGTATTTCTTGAGTTTGGAGGGACGCCTCTCAGCCGCTGTGTCAGCCACAGGCCAACATATCTTTGACTGAAGGCCAAGTATGAAAAGTCTCTGGCACCCAGAGTAGTAATATGGATGAGTTACAAACAATAAAGTTAAAACAGTCATGAAACCAGGGCTAATATCAAGTTGAAGTTAATGAACTAAGCCAATAATTAATGATTAATGACATACAGCATTTTAGTTGATGATTGAGTTGATAATATTATAAATTAATATGTACATGTAGATCTATATATCTAGTACTGTACATACATATTACCGTATTTATTCGACTATAAACCGAGCGATTTTTTCAGAAATTTGGACTTGTATCGACCAAAAACATTCCCAACAAAGGGGTTCGGCTTATAGCCGAGAGTTTGATCAATTTATTATAATTATTATCAACTCAATCATAAATCAAAATACTGTATGCCATTATTATCAGAACTAGTTCAGTAGTGTTAAAAAGACATTTTAATAGATATAATAATATATATGACATACATATAATATAATATATGACATTCTTATACTATTTAGATATGCACACATACAGAGCAGAGGTTCTATTTTTTATAGGAAAAGTACTTATTTATTGTGCCAAAAAAATTACATAATGCCATGACATAGGCCTAGTGTGGAAGTGTTGCTCCAGGTCATAGACCACTGATTTGCAGAAATCCATTTTTTTTTTGTTTTCAGTTTCCTCAAATCCCAATCCTAGAGGTAAAAATGTCTCATCAACACCCCAGTTCCTTTTTCCCATTCTTAAAATGGGCAATTTCCAGCTTCAAATTGCTTTCCCTCCCCAAACCCAACCCCCTCCCCTCGGGTACAGTTAAATACAATAATAATAGAGACTAGGGATCCATATTCCCAGTCGTCCCAGATGACTACAATCTAATATGGACGATTAAAAAAACTTCAAAAGTCACCCTTCGGACGAGTGAGGTTTTGTTCAATCACAAAATCTTTGCAAAAATTCTTATATATGATTTTACACATTTTCCCAGTGTTCTGATAACTATCTCATCCACTTAAAACTTTTAGAATAATGGAGAATAACAAGCACCTTTTGTCTGCAATAAAATCGTAAGTTTGGGCACCATCTTTGGTGGTGCAGTATTTTCTACGAAACGATCACAGGCTCAGTTTTTTGTGAAGTGGTGCATATAGAGGCCATTTGTAGAAAATGTGATGTCCAGCACTTTTATTAAAGATGTTGCATTTTTTAGAAGGCATTTCATTGCCTTTGGTGGGAAAAAAAGGTGAAGCAGAAGCCGGTGCCTTATACGCATAAGACGTTTCGCTACCTTTGACGAAAAAAAAGGTGATCAATGCAGGGGCCTCTGCCTTTTATGGGGGAAAATGTAAGCACACCATCTTGCCTTCATGGCAAACTAACCAACCATGACTACTTGTAAAATGTGAATAAATTGTGTTTAGCCTTGGCCTGTGACCTGTTGTACTTAACAGTTTAGTTAAAACCCTTTCTTAGTAACTAAAACGAAAATAACATGCTAATCAGAAATGTTCAAGTTGCACACGATTTTTTCACCATTCTTTTATATTATTAATTCTGCACTTTTGTCCGGGCAACCCAAATTGTAACCGGGCAAGTGGCCATCAGGTCTACTTGCCTGGCTGACGACTGTGAGAAAAAATAAATATGGATCCCTGAGAGACTGTATATTAGTTAGTGGTGTGAGACTCTGATAAATTTTTCCTTAAACTGTGCAAGTTTTTAGCCATTTTATACCCCTGATATAAGTTTCCTGGGAACACAACATCTGATTTTAACACATGCTTGGTTAGTTCTTGAAATTTGTCTGCTATTTTTCTAGAAACTGGCTGCTCCAAGGTACAGTAATACATTCTCTTGTGTGGTTCATATTTAGGTGGAGGATTTTCATGCCCATCTGTCCCCTTTGAAATGATCACTTTCTTATGAATGAACACTGCCGTGTAACAGTCATCAATTTCTGAATGGTCTCCAAAAAGGTCTTTTTCTCTGATGTAGTAGATTTCTGCAATATCAGTACGATTCTTCAGACAAGTCTCTGACCAATAACAACCTGGAAGAGCAACACTTGAATATTTATTCAGTACACGACACTCATTTTCCTCTATGTTGTGACCAAGGTACAACGAACCACCAGGTTTCAAGATTCGTAAGAGTTCTCTAACCAGATTGCACTGCATCTCTTTATTTCCCAGTTCTTTAAGCCCTCCATAGTTAATAGCATGTGCAAACTGCAATCCATCCTTCAAGAAGTTTAGTCTTCCATCAGGGCCGATAGTTCCAAATGTTTCTGGCGTATCATTAAATAACCTCTTGGCATATTCCACGGCATACTGATTGGCATGGGCACCTCCAATTTTCATCTTTGGATACTGTTTCCGAATGAGTTTTAGCCACTCATTGCATCCAGTGTTACTATCAAACACAGAGGTGTCTTCGGCATCTAAATTTAATTGTTTTGCCAATTCAGGAATCCAGCTTTCTTCCACAATCGTTTCATTACCATGTTTTCTGCGGCAGTGGATGTCCTCCCAGTTGTGTTTGAACACAGTTTTCTGGAACCAGTGGTTAAAATGTTGCCTGGCTCGGTCCAATATACCTTTCCCACCTGAAGCACGTAAACTAAATTGTGCTAACAGAAACATGAACAAAATCAAAATGGTTGCAACAGCCATGAACACAATCCGTCCATAACGAATGTTAGTGATCCTCATGATTCCTATGAAAACCAGACAAAAAAGGAAAGAAAACATTTTTATTAGTACATGTAGCTATTAACCCTTTAAGTCCCAATAGTGACCAACAGCAATTTTCTCCTAACGATATCCATATATTGTCATGAGATGAGGTTATGAGAATTAATAAAATGATCACATACGAGAAAATACTTTGATCTTTTATCAAATTCTCTTAACTAATTCTTAAAGGAAATGTATAGAGATCAGTTTGGAGAATTTGTAAGTGGATATTGGGGCTTAAGGGTTAAGACATTTTTTTTGTTCCTTTAGCTAACATATTAATAAATTCTAAAAATGTGAGTTTATATTCTTCAAAGGATCATTCTGAGAAGCTGATAATTTAAAGAGACATAAACATTATTAAACTTATTAATAATTTATAAATTAAAAAGAACAAAATGTGAAGGATTTTTTAAATCAAAATAACCCCACATCCAAATACTAGTGCAAGAATTAGTTGATCTATGTCAGAGATTTTGAAATTTTCCTCCGCATCTCCTGGGTTTCATTGCACCAAACACTGTGGGTTTTGAATCACTGGGTTTGATTGATCCGTTGATCGCTCACCACGATTTCCTCAAAGAGGCCGAAACCTCTACCACAAAAAGTAAGTACCAATACTGTTCTTGGGAAACGAAACAGTTTTCACTCAAACCAGGTCCTTTTTACACATACAGTCTATCAGTCTGAATGAGAGGAAATATTTTTACCGACGCCTCATAAGCGGCCCATCACCTTCCTGTTGTTTTCCATGCTTGGAATGACTTTCAACAGATTAACAAATTAAATTACAGATGAGATTAACCAATCAGACATAAATCTCCTTCGTTACAACCATCACAGTCTACTAAAAAGCAAATTTCAAGAAAGCTTTTCTAATTTAATCACTGAGACATGAAATACATGTGTTGCAAGATAGCTCAAGCCCCTTTTCTCAGTTAACTCATGAACTGATCTTTAGATTTCTCCACTGATTCATACTATCAAAAATGTTTCATTTTCATCATGTTCTGGAGTTGCTTATACATTGATAAATCAAAAAAGGTGCAAGAGCGTCTTCCCTAAACTGATCGAAAGTGTTTCAAAAAATCAACTGTTGCCATTAAGTGTCAATGGAAAAAGGCCAAAACTGAGGTTCCTACTATGACTAGTCTCCTTCACAGCCGTTTTTAGGCTTGTCAAGCAATGCTCGTCCCCATGAGCATTGTGTGATGAGCCTAAAAACAGCTGCAAAGGAGACTATACTAATATATAGATTTAGCCAGGGCTAAAAGCGAAGCTCCAATTTTAATAAATTTATAATTTAAATCAAACAATAAACTTTTAATCCACAAATCATTTAACTTAAGGGCACATTCATGTGACTTTTGAGGGAAAGGCTAAGTTATTTTAGAGTGAAACATCTTACATCGAATTGATAACCTTATATGTACACCCAAAAAATAGCAAACATCTTCGATCACATTCAAGATCACAGTAGATTAGGCCTCGAAAACAAATTCTTGGAAAACAAATCACGCCAAATTTTTTTGCGTTCGACAGGTTTACTATATTAATAATTCTTGCCAGCAAATCTGGGGGTGTTTAAACCAACCTTTTATAATTTTTATACACCACATTTGAGGTGAAACAGTACTATTTATCATACAGAGCTCGGACAGAATGCGGTATTTCACAATTTTTCAAGACAAATTGCACTCAGTCAATATTCAGGACGAGCCAAACCGTTCATAAATTTCAGAAAATTTCCAAAATCACCCATACGGCCAGCTGGTTCTCGTTTCTATAGTGCGAGCTGTCAGTGTGGTCGAGTGTTTGAATGAACTTTAACAGAGTTACGCTTCAACATAATAGCGAATTTATTATTATTTGTTTTGTTATTTAATGGGTTCAGTTATAATGATGTGTAATCTTATAAAGCGTTTGATACGCGCGACATTTTTGAGTACTCCTGCAAGCGATGGTCATGAACAATGAAAACAAACGGCACGGACAAGCGATTAAAATTGCAAAAGAGAGACTACCAACCATCAAAAAAAGAGATATAATTCCGTGAAACATTTACAGAGACAACAATTTTCATTCACGAAGACAAGTATTAAAGTGTCTCTAAAAATCCTGAGCCTTTAAGCGTAAAGCTTAAGTTTATGTTTTAGCCGGCTTCCAGCAGCTTACTGTTTTCGAAGGTGAACTCCTCGAAGCAAGAAAATCGCTCAAAGTTTTCTTTCTACAGCCAAATTTATAACTAAATATCCTTCGGAACGTTTTCTTTCTATTTGTGGTGAGCAAATATATCTGAAGGCTAGGTCAGATCATTGACTCAAATCCTGCAAACGTGCATAAACTTGCCGCATAAACTGTCAGCATGAACTGTGCAAGACTTCATGAAACACAAACATCAAATACAATAATTACTTTGGCTTACCATTCGAGATTCAGTTTCTGAAAGCTATCAAGGGAGGCCACAGTTGCTTGAGACTTTTAAACCCTCTTACGCATTAAGCAAGGTGAAAAACGAAAACGATGCCATCCAAAGTCGAATTACCGAATTTTGACAAGCGACGCATTTCTCAACCAAAACCCAGTAAACAAACCAGCCATGAATAACAGAAGACTCTTGATAGCAGCTGTATTTCATTTTGTACGTCCAGAGGAAAAAGAAAGTTAAAAACATCACAAGTTGACACAAAACTCTGTCAGCTTCAGCTGTCAAAGTAAACTACTTTCAAGATGCTGCATAATTTTTCCGCATAAACTCACCTGTCAAATTTTGACCAATCAGAGTATAAAAATTGGACGTAGGACCAATGCGTGACCATGGTAAGATAAGGTCTTCCCGCCTGTACTTTAAAAAAAACTGGATGAATTTTCCCTTCCGAGGTCAGTTTGAAATCAAAATCCTAATAGTGCGGGGCCATAGTGACATAAACACAACATATTTGATATGAATCCTTGGAAAAAAACTTGAGCCCGCGATCAATTGAAACTGGTAATTTGTCAGCGGATAACTTTAAAAAAATACTCGACCTCGATGGGTCGACACTTGAGCCCGCGGTACGGTCAGGTGATACTTGTCAGCGGATGCCCTGTTTTGATAGCTGTCAGTTGATCACAACATTGATGTGCAGCCTGTGCAATTAGTTTTCTCTTGGGCTCCCAAACTAGCTAAAAGTGTGAGAGTAAACATTGGTTCTCCTGTGGTGCGGACGGACGGCGGGCGGTCGGTGTACGGTCACGTGATTACCAAATTTTCTGGGATGGGTAGATTTACTTAGCAATGGAGCTCTGCCCACGCGCGCTTCGCGAGCGCGTGGAGCTCCGCTATGACAGAAAATTATTTTTGCTTTAAAAGAAAAGAGTAAATAATGTTTCTCTCTACAAATTCATCAGTTTCTTTATATCAGGACAAAGGCCTTCGTAAAGGGTTATTTCAATCCAAGATGGCGTTTCCTGACGCTAGAAATGGTCATACACAATGTAAAATGCTACTTGAATTAAAGATGGCATCTAGAAGACTACTAACATGCTGTTTTTTCCAAAACAAACCGAACAAGAAAGTGTTTATGCCCCGTGATCACTGCCACAGATTACTCTTGATCCTTAGGTTAAGTGTAGTGAAGTATTAATGTCGTCAATCTGGAAACTACTTTTAAGGTCGCATTGGTGCCCGTATTAGGCACAATTTCATGCCCTCTTCCCTAAAAAATCAGCCTTATTGAAGAGGGAGTGGGATATGCAAACCCTCTGGGAGATCCGTCCGCCATTTTGTCTTTTTTTTTGACATAGAAAGATTGTGCTTCTCATTTCTTGATTGGGCTTTGCCCTCTTGGGCAACCCAATAATGGAAAGCTTCCCAATGTCTACTTTCTGGCCATAAAACACAACACACACAAACAAGAAATAGAAATCCATGTACATCGGAAGTAAAAGCAGAAACATCTTCAAGCCATTACAAACTTACAAGATGCATAAGAACTTACAAGGCTGCCACACACACCGAATGACGGGATTAATAAGCCTTAGTTCACATGCAAATTAATAGACCTTGTCACGGTTTTCGAAGCCATCTTGACGAGTAGGCAAATGTGTAAGAAATGACAGTGTTTGTATGAGAATCCAATGTTGAAGAATTTCCGTAAAACGGCTGTTCTGAAAAAAATATCAATTGTAAACTAAAGCTACAAAGCAAAGGGTTGTCCTAAAAATTTGAGGGGCATACCTGTGCTTGAATTTCTCCAGAGGCTGGCTTAAGATTTTCCATGTATTTGTCTGTAATTTTTCCCGGGCTTTAACATTACAGACAAATGTATAGAAAATTTTTAAAAACGGTTGTAGGTCTAGCGGATGTAACGCGCTCAATTTTTTCAGTAGAATCCTTAGCAGCAAGGATTTAGTTTACAATTCATATATTTTTCCAGAACAGCCGTTTTACGGAAATTATACGACATTAGATTCTCATACAAATACGGTATACATTTCTCGCGCGTTTGCCTACTCGTCAAGATGGCGTCGAAAACGGTGACAAGGATTATTCTAATCAGTGATTATAAATCTTAAAAAAACGGTTGCAAAGGTACCCAAATATTTTAACTTACCTAAATCACATGTATAAACAAAGAGCCCCTAAAAGTTGTCAAGTACTGCTTCTTCGATTTACAACTTCCATAACGAAAAGGTTGTTAACAATCTAGACGTGTTTAGATAGCCTTAGTAGCTTGGTAGCCGGCAACTTCTTCGCTTTGTCCCCAGTCTCTCTCTTGTTAGCTTGAACGAAAAGCTGGCTTCAAAGTCTCGGGGACCCTACCAGTTGAACTTCGAAAGACTACGAAACGATTGATTGATCGGGAGATTCAAACGGCCTTTTATATTGGCAGTGATATGAGGGGCAATAGCATCGGACGAAGATCCCGGCCAGATAGCGAAAACTGTTATAGGGGGTATAATTAAAGCTCCGCGCAACGCGACAAAGGTGTGTCTGTTCTGCAATGGCAACTCAGTTTTTAATGGGTCGGGCTTTGCAGCAATCCAACACAAGAGAGAATCAGCTTATTAAGCTAGATCTCTCTTGAGCAATCGTACAAACTTTTCCTTCTTCGCGTTTCCAGAACTCTTTGCCGGGGAAATAATAGCCTGCAGAACATGCGTCATTTAATTTAATTCTTCGCTTTTTTCAGGCGCGTCTCGTGTCCCACGTCCGTTTCTCTCACGCCTGAAACTGACGTGTTAAGACTGTGCCTTGGTTCTGCAGGGTAGGGAAATAATGCTCTTATCAGGAAGAAAGGGAAAGCTAGCTAGTCATCTCGCTTACACTTGGGTTAATTGATTTTGGGCTCACTTCCAGGTGTTTAGTGTGCTTAGGGGGAAAGGTAACATTTAGGGTAGCATCTAAAGACATTTTTTGAAGGGGAAAGAAACAGCAAGCGTCATAAACAGGCGGTGTGCGCACTACGATCGCTAAGCATCATGGGCGGTATTCACAATCTGATTATTTGTGTCAAGATGGCGTGGAGTGAACATCTCGACTGCGGAGTGAATATTCGTTAATTACGCTGGAGATATAAACGATTTTGCTTTGAATCTCTTCCGGAAGCTCTTGAAAAAGAAAGTTTGTCCAATTCTCAGGGAAAAAACGGTCTCATTCCGTTGATAAGTGTATTCTGGTGTATTTTGTTCGTAATCACTTGCATCCTGTTTGCAACTGACCGAGAAAAGAAACAGAAACGCTTTGCTCAATGCTTCAATCATGAAAAGCACTGGAGGTAAGACCCGCGGTTCGCCGAAAATTTTGAATTCACCGTGAAATCAGTGCAACTAGTGCTAAGAGGTACTGATAAGCATAGCTGTGATATGCTCATAAAATACTAAGAGCTTCTTCAGAATACCGGCCACGGTATTTAAACACAGTGAGCGTATTTTGTTTTGTCATTCAGTATTGCAAGATGTTCACTTGCTAGCTGTAATAAGAGAACCGAAGTTGAGGGGGTCATCTTTTCAAAGACTTGTTTCTCTGTTGGCACCAAGTCTGCATTTCGTTTTGCTTAACATCTGTATTTATCATCACATGAAGACAAGTAAATAAAGTAGAGATTTTGTGTACAATGAAGTTCTGTCCTGTTTATAGATAATATAATATTGAGCATCTTTATTTGCCAATATTTTCTATTGGTATGAGTCATAGAATGTCTTATAACTGGATTGAAACTGAAAATGGCATATTTGTGATTACAAAGCCAGATGCAGTCAATAGATTTTAAAAGCTTCAGCCACTATTTGTTTAATGATTGTGTCAGTATGTACAAACACATGTCATCACATATGTTTTTGGATTCTAAAAACTCCTCAAAATGTGAAATTCATACATGTTTACAAATCTCCTGTAATCAGGGCTGGGGCCACGGCATAGCTTGAGACCCCTTTCCTTTCTCCTCACCCCAATTTTATAATTTAAATATGGTGTCATAGGTCTCACCACACTCACAGTCAACTCTGTTATACAGACACTGAGGGGACCGTACAAATTGTCCATCTTAATTTAGAGAAAATTTAAGGGCTTTTTTCCAGGGAACAAAGCAAGCCGTCCGTAATGATGAGCAAGGCTGTGCCCTAAGGAACATTGAAAGGAGCCCAGTTCCCTGAACCTGTGAAATCTAGGCTACCCAGCATATGATTTGTATGAAAAGTCTGAGATTTTCTAGTCACCCAAAAGCAAAAGTTAGGTGCCAGGGGCCATGGGGCTCTGCTAGAGTACAGCCTTGATCAGGTGTCTGTATGAAGTGGTTGTCCGTAAAGAGGGCTTTTGGGTTACCAGTTATTGCAGAGGTGGATCCTAGTAGTACAGTAAAACCCCCTGACTTAGAACCTGAATTTTAAGAACCTGTTAGGCTAAAATATGCCAGATGAGCCCCCTCTATATAAAAACTTGTTTAGCCTAAAATTTGAAACAGGTTCTTATTTTTGAAATCTATGAAAAAATTCTGCACACTTGAGCAGAGATAAATCAACATTTAGAATCTTCTTTGGAGACAAAGCTGTCTTATCACTCCAACTGCAATGTAAATGCCAATGTTTAAATTAAAATACATTCCTCATTTTATGTCCATTCTCACATAACTTCTAATTTGGTATGCAGACTTTATATGAGGAATAAGGTGAAACACAAATACTCTTAGCTACATTTTTTCTTCAGAAAATATGAACCCATTTAAAAACCTAAATAGTTTAAACTTGTGCTAACTTCTATTTATATAAGAATCTGTTTAGGCTTACTTTGTTAATTCAGGTTCTTAGTCTCATGATTTTACTGCCCCATTGTTCCACTTTTCCTATTTCCTTTCCCTGTCAACATTTTTTCAGCCTTGGTTTTCAAATATCAAAAGTACATTCAATGATCAAGCAATTTATATTTTAACTAAACCCACCAAAATATGCAAATGCTTGATATACATTAAACAGTGTAAACGGGTAAACAGATTGAATGGCATCACTTAGCCTGTGTGGCAGGCATTTCAAAGAAAAGGAAAAGTGGGTCTTGGTGCAAGAAAAATGTGAGGGAAGGAGGGAGGGAAATGCCTGCCATACAGGCAACTAATTGTTTTTTGCATTATAAAAATCAACCGGGTGAATGTTGAAATCACTCCCTCCTTCCTCATGCACTCTTCCCTTTTCTCTTGTGCCCAAAACCCCTTTCCCTTTCCTTTTAAATGCCTGCTACAGAGGCTAATCACAACTGAATAAAACAGGGACTAGACACGAAACTGACAGTCATAACATCCACACAACAACACACACCAATCTTGGAAGTAGATTATGATTTTCTTTTCTCAAGAGTGATGTGCATATTTCTCTGAATAAAAGTAAAGTGCAAGCTTGGTGGATGTTATGAAACTCTTCTTCTACACTGCACTATTCTTACAACTCTCCCAAAAACCATTTTTCATAAAGGATGACTGGTTTCAAAATGCACAGGGCTTAACTGTATAATCAAACTTATCATTTAATTTAATACCTGTAATTCTTATCCTACTGATTTTATACCTGCATAAAGGGAATCACATGTATGACTGCAATTTTATTATGCTTTTTTTAGTCCTATTACAAAAACGGACATTCCTACATCAGAGTACTCATCAGCCTATTCATATACCAATTTCGAACATTTTATGCTCACCTAATGCTATTGTTTGGAGGAATCAGTCTCAGTTGCCCCGCTATTTTGTGTTCAGCTTGTGATTACAACAGTAACACTTCCAGTAACATGTCACATTGGTCTTCGCGAGGCTACATTTTCCCATGAAAACATGCCGGTTTCAATTCGGAAAAAGTATCACAAAACGTGGGGCGCGTTGGGGAGCGATAAAAAATTAGCGTAGAACAAGGTTTGTAGAAACACTTACAACTATCTTCGACTTTCGACGGGCAATATAATGGAAATTATAGCTTCTTAAAAACCGGGTTCAAATTTCATGCTCTTACAGGAGGAATCTTCGGGCTCCACGTTTTAGATTGAAATGAAGAATATTGATTTGTTTTTCTTCACAGAAAAAATCTAAACAATTATTAGCTTATGAAATCGAGAAAAACGATCTAAGGAAAGAACTGTATCTATTGAAAAATAAAGCATATAACCTGCGAAATTTCTCGACCTTCGCCGCCATCTTGAAAATTTTGAATCCACAATGCATCGCAATCGTAGTGCGCACACCGCCTGCGTCACAAATTTGTTGAAGACAGCACCCAGTTCATCTTTTGCGCTATACCTTTGTAGATTTCGGGAATTTTCGCCCTATGAAAGGGAACCCAAAACAGTCTTGGATTCAAGATTTCATGCAGTGGATTCCGTATTCCAGGCACTGGATTCCAGTCTTTGTCAATGAAACTTGGATTCTGGATTCTACAATCGTTAGTGGAATTCCGGATTCCTTGAGCTGTATTCAGGATTCCAAAGCCCAGCATTTCCACTTCCACAAGCAAAATTTCCCGGATCCCCGAATCCGGATTGCATTACATGTTTGGGTTCTGACAGGGCGAATATATATTCAAATCACCGCGTCCAGCTTTCTTGGTTCTTGGAGTTGGTTGTCTGTTTTAGTCTCCAGCCAGCTAGATTGCGTTAAAAAAACAGGGTCACTTGTAGTATTTACTAGCAAGAATGTATATTGGCTTTCCAGCGTACCCTGCACACCGTACCGGCGACCTCTTATCAGCTTATTGACACCTCATATGATATGTTTTTGTGTCCCCTCACACCTTGCTCATATGCCTTGTTAATGAACAGTCATTTTCTAAAAGTATTAAATATGGAAACATGGTTTGTTGAGCCTAGAGCTAAAACAAACAAAACATTGGCGTGTCTTTTTCGAGTTGGCTATAGTTCAGTTAAGATAAACAAAGACTTCTTTGTTGACAGACATCAGTTTTTCCATAAGTAGATTGTAATTAATATCATTCACTGGCATCTGGGGCATTTTATGTTGTCACGTTTCTAAGGGCTATGCTTCCTACCCATCTTTGATCACGGGAAATTTCTTGACATTTCGTCATGTTCAAGCAAGTAATGTCACAACTATTTTTGTGATGGTATTTGTAAGATTATAGTGTTTTAAAACCTCAAGGGCTTAAAGATGGCTAAGGCGACCAGACCTATTCAGCGTAACGAGGAACATTATGTCGCCAAGATGAACTTCAGGAGCGAGAAGATTTTACAAAGTCAAATTCAACGATTAAACAAAGAGAAACTTTTGCATGTGAAAGGCTTGAACGCCCAGATACGAAGCTACGAGCGGAAACTCCAAAAAATAAAAGACAGGGTTCTTGAAGTTGACAAGCTTTCGCGGAACTCTTCGGATCCATCTCAACGGCTTCCTACTCGAGATCACTTTAGCAAACTATCAAGCGATACAACTCGCCAAAGACAAATGGCAACCGGCGTTGGTTACTCCTACATAGACCAACTTCTTGGAGCATCGAAACCCCTTGTAAGTCGACCGTTGAGATGGGGAATAAACCCATCTCTACCAAGTCTTCAACAACAGCCTTCTAAACCGATTACTCTGGTCAGTGATTCTTTCAACTCTAAGGCATTTTTGACGGAGATTAAAGGTCAGCCAATCTATCTTCGACCGCGAGAGGCCGTGTTTCTTAAAAGGCAACTCAGGCCCAATGCTCTTTTACTGCCTCCCATTACTTTGAAACAGAAAGACTTCGACGAAAAGGGATCAGAAAATAGTTTGATTCCGAGGGATTCTCTTTCCGAAAAAGCTAAACTCCAAGAACTGGATCTCTCGAGGGAAGATTACGAAACGAAAAATCAAGATGGAGCTTCTCAACTCTCTCCTATTCCTGAGATTGTGGATGAAACTGTGCCAGTTTCGAGAGAAGCGCGGAAAAATGATAGACAAGAAACAGCTGAAATTTCAGGACAAAAAGAAGCGACGTTAGAGGAAGAACCGACTGGTTCTGAAACATCCAACTTTTTGAGTGAACCTATTAACATCGTTGTTGAAAATCGCGAGCCAGTTTTGGACAAGGAAATGAATGAGCTTCGCAGTTCATCTTTAGATGGTCATTCTTCTACCGAGTGCGAGTTTCCAACGCATGGCTCAGAAAATTTTACACGAAGCACAGAGCTGCTGCATGAAGCAAATGACCAGCAAAACGAAAACAAGTCTAATTCTTCTCGCCATGAGCTTCATGGTCGAAGATTTTCGTTGTGAGCTAGATCACAATTCAGCAGTTGTGCGTGCCGCTAGTCACTTTTGAGCAAAAAAACCATACCGGGATGAACCCGCCGTTTCAATTAGCCATATTTACTTATTCGCCAATGTTAATTAAAAATCAGTTAAATAGTCCATTTATAGAGGTTATACATACAGTTATTTGTATATATTAATAGACGTTATACACAGATGACAATTTTTTCTCGTTATTGTGTAGACTAACTATGTTGACATGTACATGATGAAATAGCCACTATTTATATTGCAGTTCAGTGCGGCTAATTCAGTCCCGCTGACAAATTTAGAAACATTAGAAATAAACAAAAAAAACATTTATATCATCCGTTTGGGTGAAATAGTGTATAATATTTTTTTTTTAAAAAAAAATGAATAATTGTATTTGACAAAAATAAAAAACAATCTGTTTTTTTCCCTGCGACTTGTAAAGTGGGCATTTCTGAGTGCAATGACTTCCACAAGGCTCAGGTAATTACATGTAATGTATATGGCAGTGCCAATAAGAGGGCCGGAGGCTCTTGGTGGCAAACCTGGCAGCTCAAAAAACCTCTCACCACCATCTCTCGCTGGGTAGTCTATTAGTCCTACAGTTGAAACCCTTTAAGCCCCGCCGCCCCAGAGATATCCACATGCGAATTCTCAAGACTTATCTCCATACATCTCCTTAAAGAATGTTGAGAGAATTTGAAAAAAGATCAAAGAATTATCCCTTTTGATCATTTTCTTAATTCTCATACACTTTTCTCTCAATGATGTATAATAACTGTTAGGAGAAAATTGATGTTGGTCACTTTTGGGAGAGAAAGAGTTAAACTGGCTGAGAACTGATCTCTCAGGCCGCGAGCTTTAGTTTCCTCTCTCCCCAAGCCATGCTCCGCGTAATTGCTCCGTGAGGCTCGATTAGCAGCCGCGGTTTTTGTGGCGCTCGGATCCGAGATCAGCCAGGGACGCGTGGCCGTTTCTCACGTGTTTCTCCCCGCCGCATTTCCCCTAGACTTGCTACAAGTCGACCTCTAGGCGAGCGGAGCGAGTGTTTTTAGGCCGCGGAGCGGCCCACCGAGTGACGAAGTCGTTAGAGGTCCTAAGCCATATTAAAGACCATCAAATCTGACGAAGGACTTTTTTGAAAGTCTACCTTTCCCCGACCGCCTGCTTGCGCTTCCTAGACTCTCAGACAGTCGTTTGCTCTTTTAGCTTTGTCTTTTATTGGCCACTATATAACCTTAGGTGAATTTGTATTACGAAATTACCAGATTTGCAGGATTTGTAGGGTGAACAAGCAATTTTCGAACCATAAACGAAAAGTTTTGGGTCTTGGGTTTGATTTACTACTACTTGTAATGACTGACTTGTCACGTTTTACATCAAGTAATAATTACAACTTGAGAAGTTAGGCTAACCTTGACGTATTTTGTGTTTGTTTGTCAGTTGTTGTTGATTTTGTTGTTTTGCTTATTTTGTGTTGATTTGCTCTTGGCCCACTCGGCCCAGTCCTCGACATGTGCTGGCTGAAGGACGTTCAATGGGGTCAGCGAATTCAACCTAAAAAATATGCTTCAACTCGCAAAATCCATGTGCGTATATTGAACTTCATGTGAAAATATACGAATATTACCGTGTACATGTGCTCCGATCTTCCCTCGTCTCGCTTAAATAAGACATCAACTTCCTTTCCTGGAAGGTCAGCCTTCATTGTGTAATTATGAGGAATTCTTCAGCGCCATTCAAACGGGCGCTGTCCATGAAAGACGGCGAGATGAACGGTGTAAACGGCGTTTCCCCTCTGCACAACTTCGTGAAAGCGAAGCAAAAGATAAACTCTACTTTTGGTGACATTGGGAAGTACCTAGAGGACTGTAACAACTTTTTATCGGGTTGTATAATAGCTGATGAAAGTAACGAAGAGATCAAGAAGTTTACTAGCGAGGTCAGTGGATTAAGCTTTTATACATCCAGAAGCCTTTTAATTTTGATTCTTACCTTACGTAATTACACAGGTTTATTAAATTTGTGAACAAATATTTTTAATTCATCGACACTCGCGGGAACACTAGATTTCATGGTTATTAGTAAGCAAATACAGTTCAAACCTCTACTGACGGTCACCTCTCGTCAACAGCCACCTCTCTAGAATGGCCACTTCCTTCTGTCCCCAAGGGGGCCATTGTAGAGAGGTTCAACTGTCACTATTTTGTACCTCATTACCCACAATTGGGTGTTTAGCTGCTTTCGAGAAAGGAATAAGTAAGGAAGCTTAGTAACTAATTAGTAACACAGGGGCGGATCCAGAATTTTTTTTTTTAGGAGGGGGTGCACTCGTCTCTTGCTCTACTTCAACACCAGTAAACCACATAGTTCTTTTTTTTTTTGCAGAATACCAGTTGTATTAGAAAACCGCAGGTCATCTCAGAGAGGGGTGCGCACCCCCTGCACCCTCCCCCTAGATCCGCCCCTGTAACATGTCTTCGTGTCTTGTCGTCTTTCTTACTCCCTTACTCTTCTGTAGACTTACGAGACCCTGTTAGGGTTAAATTCCGACGAGTGACACAGCCTTGAAATAGCGACATAAGATAGATAAAATGGCAACAGACAACATGAACATGGATTGAAACTGCGACAGTGATGAGGAAAATCACAAATACAATAGTATAATACTGTCAGCAACACGACCTCCTCTTCAATACTTATATGAGGGCTTTTGAAATTCAGATTAGGGTTAAGGGATGTCATGCTTACTTCCCTCCCCCTCCTAAGAGAGTCTCAATTATTAGGAACTTGTAACTACCTATAGATACACTTAGGGTGGATTCACTTGAAACAAATGTGTATGTATATGTAGCTGCATGGTGGAAATGATTATGGAATTCCAAGGGTGTGGTGGATGACCCACTTTTAAAATTCCAAAGGCAAGGGGAAGAGGGTTAAAATATAGAAGCTGTCTGTGGTATGGTATGGATGCCCAACCACTTGGCTTCTTGTAGTTCTTGAAAAGATCTGCTGTTTTCTAGAATTTGTTTGTTTGCAGGGGGCAGTGTAGGCAGTGTAGTGTAAGAAGATCATTCCAGTTACAGATGCAACTTTTGCAGTTGTTAAAAGAAAGCCTGAAAAAGATACAGGCACCAAAGCTGCATCTGAAACTGCAATGATCTTCTTTATGTTTATATTCTTCTCCTGCAGTTCTAATATATGATTTTAAAACATTCATTATTTCTATTTCATCCTTCCTTATAACAAATCAACTAAATGATGAGCTCCGAGTTGGCTTATTACCTAAATTTAATTTGTAGAGCACTACACTGGTATTCCAGGCTTTTATTTCACAGTTGCAAAAGCTGAGTCTGCTCTTGGGATGAACTTCTTGAACATTTAAAACGATAAACTGTTATTCAAGTTAGGAAATTTTAATCTCTTATATTAAGATTTGTGTCATATTTATACTTGAACAGGTGTCAGGCTTTCTAGCTCAAGTTTCAGGCATATCAGAGGTGTTAGCTAGAGACCAGATGAAGGTGGCGTTCTTTGGCCGTACCAGTAATGGTAAAAGTACCGCAGTGAATGCTATGTTACAAGACAAGATATTACCAATGGGTATTGGCCACACTACAAACTGTTTCTTGAGTGTTCATGGTTCAGATTTACCTGATGCTTACATTTTAACACCAGAGAGTAATGATAAGAGGAATGTTAAGGTACGTCATCAAGGAGGGGGACACTTGAAATCCATGTACATGTACCCACTACGGTAAAAATGCATGACTAAGAACCTGCATTTTCCTAAGTTAGCCTAAATGGGT
>CALNXK010000020.1:1687500-1750000 GCA_942486035.1 Porites lobata | reverse complement strand
GTAGGGAGCTTTAGCAACAACGATGGCGATGGCTACAAAAACGTCACTTAAAAAGTGAATTTGCACTGCTTTAAACTTTGTTGCCCTTATTCCATTTTGTTTACTTCGTCAAATGTTGGCAAATGTTTTTGGAGCTGAATTCTATAGGACTGTACCAAACTTCAGGAAAAGAAAAAGAAAGTTGTTGTCTTGTGTTCCCGTCCTTGACAAAAAGTAAATTGAGGCACTTTCACTTTGTAGTCTTGCAACGATGGCAAAGGAATTTACAAAAGAAGCGTGCAGAGTTTTTGTTTTGCGAATCTAAACCCACTGCTTTTTTGCTGTTCTCATTGCTGTCACTGTCATTATTGCTTAAGCTCCCTAATTTTCTGAAATGGGTGATTCCAGAAAATATCCATACCATACCACGGGCGGTATCTTGGAATTCCGAGGAAGAGGGGGGGTTTCTTGGACTGGAATTCCGAAGACGTGGGGGGGTAACGCAGTTTGGAATTCCAAAGGCATGGAGGGGGGGTGTTTCAGCTCTGAATTCAGTGAATTTCCAGAGGAAAGACGGCGAAAGCTCCGCTTGAAATCGCTGACCTGCTAACATTCCCAGTTTGTAAATGAAACACGAACCGACCACGGAAGAAGTATGCGTTCATGCAGATGGGTAAGCAGATGGGTTTTTGCAGCAAGCTCCACATCGAAGAGGCCTTAAAGTTGATGAATTAGTCAACTGATTAATAAAAATATAACCAAGTCGGTGTTTCTCGCCGATTGCCGATCGACGATGTGTTGTTGTGTGCTGAAAACTCGCACCAATCTCTCGTTTCCAAATAGAACGCGTGACAAATTTTGTATTTCACACCGATTTTCATGCCAACATGTAGGTAGTAAAATCCGGCAGCGTGCCTTTTGATGCGCTGTTTAATTCAAAACTGTTTTTGCGCAAGTGTTTTGATCATTCAGTTCTAAATAGTTATTTTACCTCGAAATAACTATTTATTCCAGGAGCTTATATCCTTAAACGGACTTATATTTGCCAATAGAACTGGAAGAGTCGGGGAGAGGTTTACCTCAAAAAATTATAATAGTTACTTTTCATTCATTAACAAACTTGAGTTGCTCGATCGTCTGACTAAAAATTGTGAACAGAATTCTTTTGCAGAGGGAAAAAGTGCAAGTTTCTCGTTCGTTTGAAGATTTAGGCAGACGAACAAGAATTCCAAAGGGTCTGAAACAAAAGTGGAAAATTCCGGAGGAGAGGGGGGGTTAGCGATTTTGGAATTCGGAGGGCAAGGGGGGGATAAGCATTTTGGAATTTCCGAGGGCAAGGGGGGGTTAAAATACTCATGCCACCCGTGGTAGGGTATGGATATTTTCTGGAATCACCCAATCACACCATGATGCCATTTTTGTGCCAAGGTTTGTGAATTTAACCATAATTTTGTCACTGTACATGTATCCTTTTTGTTTCCTTTGATGCAGGTAAAAAATCAACATCTTGAAAGGAACATTAGTTTCTTGGTTGATGAGCTGAAGTGTGTTGACAGAGCTCAGGCTGAGGATAGAGTGTTCTTTGTCTCTGCCAAAGAGGTACGGGTAACACAAAATATTAATTTGATGAATATGCCATTGTTTCTAATGTTGATATGACAACAACTCTGCAAAATTATTATTAGGACAGTTTTCAAGTAACATAGAATACAATACAAAAGTGGGTACTGTGCTAAATAAGAGATTTCCGAAAAAAATAGGAAACGGGCAAAAGATTAAAATGTTTGTCTGGGTGAAGTTCAAAGCCAACTGAAAAAAACTCTGTTAGTTTTATGATCTCAGCGGGCAGGTTTTTGGCAGTCATTGATTTTCCTTGGCCAATAGCTCTACCTGTTTGCATCACATATAGTGAGGCTGATGCATTTTACAGATTTTTTTCTTTTGTTGTAGACATTGATGACAAGAATGCAGAAACATCAAGGAATGCCCCAAGGAGGTACACATAATCAATAATATTCACTTGAAATATAGCTGTGTGTCAGTGTGATTTCAAGGGATTACCAGTAGAGGTTTTGGGTGCCCAGCTATTGCTCTTACCTGAAGTTGACAGCCTTGTTCAATATTACAGTATTGCAAGTATTTTGTGTGAGTGTTTGGTCCTAGGTTTGCATGTCTGCCACTGAAAGCAATATTTTGTTATTAAATTAGCTTGAGACCAGGCTCCACATTGGGGGAAAAAGGGAAAAAACGGGGTCAAATAGGAAAAATATCGGCGATCGAAGTGAGCCAAGTGGTGGACCCCACCCTTTCCCCTCCCCAGACTACCTCTCAGCTGGCTTCGCTTGTCGATTCTTTTTTTTTTTCGCTCACATGATTTTTTTCTCCTTTTCCTACCAGTGTGGAGCCTGGTTCCAGGCTAGCTCTTTATAATGAAATGAAGTAAAACAGGTTTGTAAGCTTCAGGCACTCTGCCATACGTGCAAACTTCAGATCCACCAGCCATACATGTTTGCTGCTTGAACAGTAATAAGCAAATATTATCCTTGCATATATTATCTGCTAAAATGTAAATAAGGCATTATGTCTTTGTAAGACTCCATAGATTCACATGTAAAATGTTTTACTTGTAGGAGGTGCTATACATGTTGAAGGATTCCCGGCAAGACAACTTGAGTTTGAAAACTTTGAGCGCAAGTTTGAGGTAAAATGTTCTGACTTTAACAGTATCGTCAAATGACAAATTTGCAAATGACAAAAATTCATAGTATACATTTGCGGAAGGGTTTTTATCATGCAATAGAGGTCTGTGATTTGAACCATTGATCCAGGAAAAATAACTTTTTTTTTATCTGGTTGTGAAGGACATGAAGCTGTCTAGTTTTCTTTCACCTAGAACCAATGAATGGTATTGTTGTATTACCAGAGGTACATGTAGTTGTACAACAATGCTTGACTTTAAATCACTGAGAACCTGTTTACAATGAAAGAGGGTAACCCTTGTGCAAGGGTTACCCCAGCAATCGGGTTGACGTTAGCTCTACCCTTGGTACCTGAGGCTGTTTCTTGCGTGCGGTGATTGAGTGTGGCGGAGATACTTCAGGGTTGTCCACAGGCCAACACATCTGTGAATAACTGACCAAGACTGCAAACCGTGTATGAAAAGTCTCTGGCATTAGGGTACGATAGCTCTGGTTTATGTTGCGAGGGTGCTACCCTCACTCCTTGTAAACAGGACTTAAGATGTATTTCCTACTACCTCACAGGAGTGTATTTCCAAATCAGCCATCCAAACCAAGTTTGAATCTCATGCTGTCAGTGGACTCAAGGTTGCTCAAACGGTAAAGGTGATCATGGAGCAAATTGTTGGTTGTGCTTTCCAGCAGAGGTTAGCTACATTTTATCTCTTAGGGTTGTTCTTTTGCAATAATTACAGTTGAACCTCCATTAAGTGGGCATCTATCAAGAGGCAACCCTCTATTAAGCGGCCGGTAACCAAAGTCCAGGAATAATTGTAGGAAAAAATGGGAAATTCAACCTCTGTTAACCCTTGGGCATACAAGGCAGGGGTGGGGGGGAGGGAGGTGGTTGCCACTCCCTAAGGTTTTTCTGATTTTTTCCCTAGACGATAAAACATTCAGCACCTGAAGTTTTCTGTGGATGTTCGTTTATCCCTTGTGTCAGGAGCCTAGGCTCCTGCTTGCATGCATTTTGAGACAAGTTTAGTGATGGTCAGTCACTATGATTACGAGAGTAGCAGGTGGTCAAGCCCTTTTTGGGAGAAAATGCATGTTTTCTCAACTTTTTTCAACAACAAAAGTAAAAAATCGTTTCAAAATACTGCAACATATCAAAACCTCAAGGGGGGGTGAGAGTTCTCACACTGTTGTCATCTCTGTGAATCGGCTATCAAGTGCTTGATATTTTTAGTTTGGCTTCAGTTGAAGAATTTGATGAAAGAAAATACTATTCGAGATGGGAATTGATGACCGTTTGTGGACCAGTAATGCTTCTCCCATCGCTCATTTGTTTTGCAATAAAGTGATGTTTCTGCTGATGATTATGCTAATATATGATAAACCCATATTAAGTGGCCAACCTCCATTGAGCAACCACTCGCAGGTACCCGGAGGGGGGCTGTTTAATGGCGGTTTAACCGTATTTTCATAAGACCCAGTTCACAAAGGACTTGTGATTACAGAACTCCCTTGTAGTCCTTTATTTCACAACGATGAATTAACCAAATATAACTGTCTGTAATTAACACAATGTGTGTGTCAATTCATTGTTTTGTTAGAGCCTGTTTACATGGAGGTGGGGGACCCCAGGTAGGTGAGGTAACATGTGACAGGTCACCCCACCTATCATGTAAACGTGATCAAATCAAAATGAGAGATTATATGGACAGGTGGGTTACCCCACCTAAGCAGGTTACCTCACCTTCCTGGGGTTCCCCACCTCCATGTAAACAGGCCCTAAGATAATTACCTCCACAAATTAATTCTACATTTGCAAACTCATAAGTATGTTATTTACTTTTGGTGACCTAGTTGTTAGGGATTGCTAAATCCCGTGGGAGGTTTTTCCTGAGTTTTAAATACAACAGTTCCTTTTTTTTGTTTTTTTGTTTTAATAACTGAAAAGTTATTAAAGTTAAAGTATAAATATAATGTTTTACTGCTAAGTATCTGCTCGTAGCATTATAATCCTGATATGACCCAAGATCACCAGGAAGGTGTAAAGTAATGGTTTTTTTATTGCACAGAACAAGACTTGAAAAAGCCAAGAAAGAGCAAGAGGATCGCCTGGAGTATATAAAGGAGCAGTTAGAGATGTACAGTCATGATGCCAAGAGGCACATCAAGGAAATCACCACCAAAGTGGAAGGACAGGTGAACTATAATGTAACTTTGAATTTGGAAGCTTGAGCAGAGGCGTTTTTTTGAGCGAAGCACGTCACGTGGAAATGGAGCTCCCCCCCCTCCCCCGACGTTTGCGAAACGTCTTGTGGACGAAACGGCGATGAATAGATCAGTCTACAGAGCTGCTGCAGGGCATAACCAAGTGTTTATAGAGGCACATTAATCCTTGAACTGTTTGTAAATAAAATGCTCACGTGTACAGTTGTATGAATACACTTTCAGTGTATATAATACATATTAGTGTAAAATAACTAACTTATTTCCGTTGCCATAACTGTAGGTAACAGAGGCTATGACGGAAGAGATCGGGCGATTAGGATTGCTTGTGAATGAGTTTGATCATCCTTTTCACCCTCATCCTGGCTTTCTTAAAACTTACAAAAAGGTTCGTTGTGTGGTTTAACCACTGTCAAGGTTTTTCTCCTAGAGCAATTTTTATGTTACCCTGAAAGACTATGTCCCTATTGAACGCGCTGATGTAGAAGTATTGTATGTGTTTTCCACCCTTCCCCTCCCAAAAGAAATCTTCTCACTAAAAACCGTAAATCCTCTTTAAAGCCCTCCCCCCTCCCCACACACACTCTAGACCCCATTTTCAGGGGAAGAAAGTTATTAAGCCCCTCCCCCTCTCTCTTAAAGCCCCCCTGCCCCTATTATTCACAACCAAATAAATCAGTGATACACTGTAGTAATCAATCACGACTGTAACGCTTCAAATTTCACGTGCTGGAAATTCAGCCTTTTTGTATCCTCCAACTTCATGTGCTGAGGCTTTTCCACTCTGCGTTCTAGATCTTTAGGGTATTTATACCACCTTCTAGATTACTTCCTAGTTGTTTAGAAAAGCTGTTTAACACCCCGTTTTGCCAACTCAAATAACCTCCATCTAAAATAAGCCCCCCACCCCCATAGCCTAAAAAGGGGAGTAGCACTCTGTTTAATGCCACAAGGTGTTGTGTCTATCGGTTAAACTAGTCTGATAGTTAAGCCTTTACATTTAACAACTAACTGCTTTGATTGAATGTGGGTGCTTGTGAATGCTTGTTGGAGGCTGGCTCCCAGGATCTCTCCTCTTCCCTTGATAACGAGGTTGTGCGTGTTGTCCACGTGGCTTTGCTTTTTTACCTTCAAGGAGTTGTATGGCCACCTAGAGGGAGGGCTGGGAAGGAACATGACAGCTCGCTGCTCCAGTTCACAGACTCAAGTCATCAGTGACGCGCAAAAGGACATGGCAGGTCAGTTTGTGTTCTGCTGATCACGTCACAATGGTTACTATAGAATTGTTCTTTTTGGTGTATCCCATTTTGATTAGTTGGGTGTTTTCGCCCCAGTTTTTCAAAAGCTGGATAGCGCTATCCACCGGATAAATCATTTTAGTAAAATCCAACTAGTGGTCTATTATCAATGCTGCGTTCTGATTGGTTGAGCTACTACTAGGCTATATGTTATAGCCCACTAGTAGCGAAAAGCGCGGGCTTTTTGGCGGCAAAAAAGGATTAAAGTCTAGCTTTAACTAGCTAAAGTTTTTTTATTCTCGATATTTTAAACCAATTAGTTGGATTTTACTAAAACAATTATTCCTCTCGCCTTCATGGCCTCTGAGTCAATAGCCCATTCGGCCTTCGGCCTCATGGGCTATTAAATGTAGAAGATAAGTCTTAAGGAAAACCAACTGCGCGGCTATCCCGCTAGAGACTGATTTATCTGGCGTTATCCACTCGCCTTTTGAAAAATTTGGGCCTTTGAAATAAAGAAAAGCATTTATGATTGGTTAACTTTTTCCCTTCCGATTCAAGAAACGGTTGAAGCGGTTGAAATCGTTGGGTGGCGGGAATTAATTGTATATTACCCTATAAAACTGCCGTTTTTCGTGACGTCACCAAAAACCAGTGTTGACATTTGGCATCGCGAAGCGTCGGTTGTTTTCTCAGGCTAGGTTTATAAAGGTTTATACGCGTGTACATCTTGAGCTCCTCCTGCACGACGGGATATCCTTTGTTTTTTGTATACGGAACTTTTAGCACTAATTAAAAAATGGTAGCTTACTTTTATCGAGTCGTGAAAATGAGCGCCAGCAGACAGTTTTCTCGATTTTCAAGGGCTATCCCCCGGTGGATTATCTTCACATCCTCTCACAGA
The DNA here is from genome assembly GCA_942486035.1 of Porites lobata. Taxonomy (NCBI): domain Eukaryota; kingdom Metazoa; phylum Cnidaria; class Anthozoa; order Scleractinia; family Poritidae; genus Porites; species Porites lobata. Next base: position 1,742,963 of record CALNXK010000020.1, on the reverse strand, counting down.
TTGTAGTTATCTTTTACTTCAAGTTGGTAGAAATTTCTCATTGATACTTCGTTTCCTCCAGATCGCCTTCGTGCTCTACTTCCCCCAGAATCAGCGGAAGTAGCCCTTGATCCAGCTTCTTCCGCGTAAGTAGAATTACACAAAAGATACCGTAAAATTCCGAGATAAGCCCCTCCATGTAAAAACCCCTTCAAATATAGGCCCCCCAATCCGGTAACGCAGAAACCCTCCGTTAAATCGCCGCTCCAAATATAAGCCCCCCCCCCCCTCCCGGGGGGCTTGTACTTGGAAAATTGCCCTCAAATACAAAGTAAAACAAAGCAAAAATGGTAAATATACTTCCAACTGTAAGGCTAGCCCAATCGATTTTGAAACGCAGGGGCTTATTTTCGGAATTTTACGGTATTTGTTGCAGGAATTTCAGGTTAAACTGTGGTAGTGGGAACTTATCAATGTAAGAATTTAATACACATTTTCATTCTACTTAGCCTCGATTTCCAAGCAAGTTACAAACTGGACGTACCAAGCCTGTGCATTGATTTCCAGGAAGACATTGAGTTTCATTTCTCCCTTGGCTGGCAGGCCATTTTGAGGAAGTTCTTAGCCCCGCACAATGCGGGTCTCGCTATTGCCTTAGGCGCTAATGTAAGTACTGTATTGCAGTACAGATATATGAAATAGCCTTATTTAAGAACCATTGCTAGTTTATGCTCAGTCTCCAGCCGTGGATGTCTCGATGCTCCTGCGATTCTCCATACCCGAAGGACCTTCAGAAACAAAAAATACAGTCAAACGCCGCTAATACGGAGACTGAGGGGCCATAGAAATTGTCCATATTAACGGGGTGTCCGTATTAAGCGGGTTGAATTTAGAGAGAATGTTCGGACTTTCCCAAGGGACAAAGCAAAAAACTGTCTGTAATAACGGGGTGTCCGTATTAAGCGGGTTGAAGTTGGAGAAAATGTAAGTGCTGTTCCAGTTAAACCCCGCTTTACAGACATCCGCGTAATACAAACAAGTGGAGTTGTATATTTCCGAAAGTAGTAAAGGTAACATTTATTCTATTATCAAATAATTTAAGTCTATGTTACCCACAATTAGCTATTCTAGATGGGCAACAATACAATAATTGTCTCCTATAACGTCGGCAAAAGTAGCCCGAAATTCTGTAAAAAAAACATAATGTTTAGATTTCGTTATGAGTTAACAGCACAATAGAGACCTCGACTATTGTAAATGTCCTAAAAATATAGCCTCTGTATCGCCTCTGTATACTATGATGGACAGTTTGCTTTGTCCTTGGGGAAAGAAAGCCCTCTCATTTTCTCTAAATTCAACCCGCTTAATACTGACAGCCCCGTTAATACGGACACTTTCTATGACCCCCTCAGTGTCCGTATTAACGGGTTCTGACTGTGTGTTCTTCCGAAATGTCTAGACGGCTATTTTGGCCGCTCGCTGGAACTTTCGTGGAATCCCTGTCATCCCAATATGGGTATAACTTGCGCTATACTGCAAACCGACTATTTGGTTTGCTTCAAGCAGAAGTCGTTCCTTTGCAAATTGAAGATTAGCAAAAAGGAAACCGGCTTCTGCACGCAGGCCAAACCTTGGCGTCGCGCACAATCCAAAATTATTACCTCAGTTAAGCGAACAGTGCCCAAATGAAGGCTCAAAACTAGTACAAAAGAAGCAGTTAATTTTATATTCAGACCAAAGCAAAAAAGACTATCAACAAGTAGATATCACAGGTTATTACCTAAGAGGGTAGTTCCTTCTTTATACTGTACACAATTCGTCAGTAATTAGTATAAATCCAATTTGGTGCCCTCTGCTCTTTGTTTTTGTAGTGATTTACAGTCAAAAAACCTCTGGCTGATCCCGGGGGCGTTTGCTTACCGCAGGCTAGACTCTTCTCAGTCAACTTCAATGTAAAATAATTGACTCTTATTAATTATTGTTCCTCTATATTGTTAGCTCCAAAGGAATGTCCAGAACTTAGTTCCTACGGCCCATTATCAGTCTACAGAAGGAAGAACGGGCACTAGTGCTCAGGCCAGCTCATCGCGTGAGGTTCTAAAGCGACCCGAGGGTGATGAGGTTGCCGTGGCTGTCATTCAGGGACTCGCCTCACTGACGTCACGGACTGGCACGTTGGTGGTTATCATAGGAGGACTAGTAAGAATATTTTTGGTTCTTTTTCTGTTCTAAAATAAGTAATCGTATCATAACACTTCCGAACTTGATACGGGTAAAAGTAGAAGGCCGACACAAACCACGATATTAGCGTGCAAATAAAAGTCTGTTAAATACAATGTTCAAGAATGATTGGAAAAAGAGGGACAACACGGTGTTTCTTAGTGCAAGAGAACTTGCCACTCCATTAATACAGCCACCTAAGGGAGATTTTTTTAAAAAGTTGTATTAAGGAGTTGGTCACGTAAAAGACACTGGGTGGGTGTTGCACTGTAGGATTGTTAGAAGGAACCTGGGCCTAGTTAACGTTCGCAAAGACTTCTGGGACTGTTCTTAGGGACAGGGGAGAAACAAATGGCCAGTAGCTGACTGGCGCATCCCCAGTAACGATGCCAGAAACTATTGCGGTGTTCCAGGCCCCTTCTCGTTTTCTTAAGTTTCTGGTCATTACAAAGTTGCACAGGAAAATGGGTCAACATTCATTTCCTAAGACATTGTCATTGTGTAATTCGACGCATCACTGACCAGTCTCTCGCCAGCGACCTCAAAATGGCTCACATTCACCCTTAATGTATGGCGCATCAAGGTGCATGTATTATTTGGAAACCCGCTGTCACAAAGAAGCAACGTATCAGATGGGATCCCACGTTAAACAGTCCTAGCTTTTCAAAACAAAAAGACACGATCGCCAAGCCTCTCAGATGATGGGGGCCCTTCAACTATAGGTGTCGTCCCTCTGTTTTAGATAGGAATATGACGATATAATGTGCAACTAGAGGAAGCAATTGTGGGCGTGGTTTGCGGTGGTTGTATGGTCGTCTGGCGCGGTCCACTGTGGTTTTGGTTGACTGTTATTTTAAAATCTGCAATAACCATGTCGGGTCTACAGAAATTGTTAATAAACAATAATCTGTCTGTGAAACAAGAAACTTGCAAGGCTAGCCAACCAAAAATGACCCTGAGAAAACTTCGTTTGCTGATGATCGCATTTGTCGCAATGTCTCTTAAAATTGAACTCCTACAAAGTTCTTGTGGTTCTATTTTTTCCACGTTTCCTGTGAAAATAGCCAAGGGGGCATGCTCATAGTATCCCAGGGAAACTCTCCGACCCCCGGCCTTTCTAGTGGCAACCGAGCTTAATGCTAGTTTAAGAAGTTAGGCTAGTATTTAGGGCCTTCTATTACAACTTGCCCACAAGGGTTCGTAGGCAGGCGGTGCAAAAAATCTGCAGTCTAGCACATGCGGATCGTAAACGAATGTGGTTATAGGAAGGGAAGAGTGTGATAAGGGCATCTTCGTGTATTTCCGTTTTACAGTGATTAATGATGGTAATAGAGTGAGACTGAGTGGAGTCCAATTCGGTCTGTAATCATACGAGTGATTCACAACATCGGACGACCGCGTAGCGAAGTCCGATTGGTTTAATCACGAGTATGATTACAGACCGAATTGGACAACACGAAGTTCTGTTTCCAATTAATCATAACTATAACAAAATTTGTGATATTTTAGACTTTTTTAAAATTAAAACACAAGAAATTCAGAGTCTTTTCGCTAGCAGTTGGCGCGTACTGTCCAATTACTTAGGTATGAAGCGTACTGTCTTATTACACTGTCTTATTAGTGCTGTCATCAAAGGACAGTTGAACGGGACAGTTGATAGCCAAACAGATTTGACAATTTTGTTATAGTTAGGACAAATATTATTGAATCAACATGGCGGCTGCCTACTAATAGCATATGTTGCGGTTCAATTTTATCCTTGGTGTAAATTGTATTTTATTTTGTTTTTGGGTATGGTAATGTATGATAATTATTTTTTAAATAAAAAGAAAATAAATTTTAAACCATGGATAAAATTGAACCACGACACATAATTATAACCCGGCAACTGCCAAGCAGCATTTTCAACTTTCCTTGCTTTGTGTTTAGATTTGGAAGACTGTCGGATGGAAATTCATAGCCCTGTGTGGTGGTCTTTACAGTGGAGTGTATGTGATAGAGAGACTTCGCTGGACCAACAGCGCCAAAGAAAGGGCTTTCAAGCGACAGTTTGTCGAGTATGCTACTGAGAAACTCCAACTGGTTGTCAGCTTCACCAGTGCTAATTGCAGTATTCAAGTGCAGCAGTAAGTTTACTTTGGAACATGTCGAGATATAACTCTCTCTAAACCAAACACCCTCGGGTCTCACAATGACTGTCCGTCCCAGAGAGGTGTCCGGCTTACAGAGAGTCGAGCCCAGTGATTTTCTAGCTGAGCCTATTCGCAATGAATACACGTCTGTTTAACTTATATACTGAAAACAGCTAAGACAGGAACAAGCAGGAACTCCCGTGATTGGGAAGCGTCCTATCTAGCGGGGAGAAGCAGTACACTTAGATGCTTCATGCTACCAGAAATCGAAATAAACCGAACTCCGTCACTGTGCATGTAGGACTCATGCCTCGTGCGCGCCTCGAACGGATTGACTTTTTGGATCGGACGCCAATCAAAGAGCGTGCGGGTTGGCGATGAGCAGTCTATTTTTTTTTTCGCAAAAATCCCCTTATTCCATCATCGTAGGATAAGAGTGTCTTTAACTCTGTTAATTTCGAAATTAACAAGGTCTACTTGCATAAACAGGGTCAGGTTTTTAAGCCCTCGGCTGTAGCTAACCACTAGCCAAACTTCCCTTGATTGACCAATTCCCCCCCACACACACACTCCCCCTCCCGGAACGTTTTCCCGGTTGTATGTATTAGTCCTTTGCTTGCTCGTTTATGGCATTTTGTACAGAGATCTTCATGACTACAGTAGTCAATTGTGAATTGTACGTTGTAACATGCCTTCTGATTCACAATATCCACTGAGGAGAAAGACGTGACTCGCTTCGTTTCGACACTTCAGCAAAATATTCAACAAAAATTACACTGTTCAAGTTTCTGGTTACAAAGAGGAAGACTGAAAATGTAGGATTAAGATTTTTTCCCAAGAATAACAACCATCCAACATGTTTATACGGTTATCTCTTAATCCATGAGCTTAAATTTAATGCGGCTCGTTCCAACGTTGTTGACCTTGTTAATTTTTGGGTTCTGTTCCAGGTTTTTTTTTGTAATGCTTAAGTAAGCCTGTTTACTTGATCCTGTTAACGCGGATGTCTTTTGCGTCATAGTGCCATTTTAATTCTAAAAAAAGAGAGTTTCCAGCTTTTAATAGTCCTCTTAAGTAGCTGTCCTTTAAGTGTTTCATCCATGCTCGCGCTTGGCATAGAACTTGTATTTCTGAAAAAAAGAAGCTATTAAGAAAGGTGTCATTTTCTCACCCACTTTCCTGTCCCAATCGTGGGACAAAGCTAAATCTTTGTCCTCGACGTATTCAGGATTTCCACTTTGTCACGCAGCGCTCTTTTCGAGAAGAAAGGGTCCAGGGACAATAGGTGCGCATGCCCAAGACGAACCAACCACAGACCGTGTTTTGGCAGTTGTATTGGTGCGAAGCAACGCACTGAAGCTGACAAAAAGTAAAATGACGTATATAAATAAAGTACTGAACGTATTTATTCAAGAGAAGTGGAAAGTGAAACTGCTGTCTTAAAAGACAATTGTCCCTGGACCCTCTCCAGGGAGCGAAAGGTTGTATGTCAGAGAGAACGCTAGAGATAGCCTAGTGAGTAATAAGCGTCAGGCACCAAAGCCAACGAGCTACTTAGGTCATAGAGGACCACAGATCATTTTAATTTTGATGCATTTTGTTTCAGAGAATTGACTTCTACCTTTGTAAAACTGAAGTCACTTGTGCAAAGAGCGAAAGAAACATTGGAGGAAAATATCATTGATCTGTACAAAGAAATTACAAGGCTGGAAAAGATCGAAAACGATGCTAAGATTTTAAGGTAAGGCTGGGAAGCGCGGGATCTGATGCTTGCTTTGTTTAACTTATTCATTTATTTAATCCGTCAAAGGTACTCAGGATTACCCGGGGTACTTTTGGGAAGCTTTCGAAAATATGGGTTGTGATTTAAGGCGATGCATTTTTTTGGTCTTTTTTTTGTTCAGCATATTTGGGTATACTTTGTGGCGGCCCGTACTCGCACCACGCCAAATATGACAGTTTTATGTTTATGCACAAGATTTCCACCCGGGTGGTTTGTGTAAATGTTTCTCTGTTTTCTTTTCATGTTTTTCCACTTTTAGTTTTTCGCAGTTGTAAGTTAACAGTTGTGTTGGTCGTCTCTTAGGGGAAGGTGGCAAGAATAGCGGTAGTGCGAAGGGTGCCTCCCCTCCCCTCCGCTCCCCCTGGCTCTATTCAGTGCTCTACAAGTTGCTGAATTCTACCAAAGACGTTTCAACAGTGATATTTCTTACTGTTTTTTAGGTTATGTCCAGGGTAGGGAGAACGCTAACCTATACAATATAGAACATTAGTACCTACCTACACTTCAATAGTAGCTGCTAACGAAGGAAAATAGAAGAGGAATTGGGGAGGGGGGGAATTGCTATCACCCATATTTCACTGGGGGTGGGGTGGTATATCAATTTTTTTGTCGCTGAATGGGAGGGGCTGGGGAGGGAGGTTTCCTGTAATAGATTTTGTTCCTGGTTTAGAACTAAGCCTCAACTTCTCTTCTCAGAAACAAAGCAAGCTGGTTTGAGAGCGAGTTGTCTCAGTTTATCACTGAGTTTGGTCTCGCAAAGAGCAAGATCTAAAGCACTTCACATAAGCGGACAAGCCAGTTTCCAAAGGTAAACTATCTGATTTCTTCGGTTAAGAAAGAAGAAGGACCATCTTCACGATTTTAGCCGATTGAAGCTTCGAATTGAGGCAAAATGAATCATTTTTATTCGTTTTGCATCAAAGAAACTGGATGTAAAGAGAATGGCTTCAGAGGAAACGCGGGGTTGGTTGTTTCAACTGGACCGACGTTCTGGACAATGTTCTGAATTGGGAACTTTGGGATGGAAGTGTCGCCCGTCCCTGAACGTGTAGGGGTTTAAAACTCCGAGATCTTCAAGAATCTAAAGAAAACTTTTAGGGCGAGATGAAACTCTCGTTAATCTTGTATCGTGTTAGAAACGATTGCCTTATTCTTCGGGTCAGAATGTCCCAGGACGATAAACAGAGGGGACTCAGTCAACATACTACTGTACTGGGTTACTTGTAATTCCGAATTGTCAATACGCCGAGTGTTGGTCGTCTCGGTGAGGAAGGTGACAGGATTAGATGTAGTGGGAGGGGCGGGAACATTTTGCTCTCCCATTCCTTTGTATCCCTTCCCCCCCCTCCCCCGTACTTCATTCACTGCTCCACAAGTTGCTGAAGTCTACTGACGGTGTTTGAATAGTTCTACTGTTACTGTCTTTTTTAGGTCATGCCAAGGGGAGGGACAGTGCTAACCTATATGATATGAAGCGAAAGTGAGACTTTTTCTTGTCTGTCGCCTTCTTCAGTGATTAACCTTGTATATACTTTCACTTACTGGTTTTTGTCTCTGAAATGGGGTACTCATTTGATACTAAATGATGCTACGAAGTATACGCGCGCACATTTTCATTTCATACTCTTTAGTAGTAATAGTTATTACCGTTATCATACGGATGAAATCTCAGAAACCTCTCCAGTGATGTACCCCGTTTCATTGAAGCACTCTGTCTTTCTCTCTCCTCCAAACTGCCATACCCTTGTGTCGACGTAGTGTATATATCGTGTTCATCTGGAATTTAATGCTCAGGTGTCCCCAGTGGACCTTGTAAAATGTGACACTCTAAGGTCTTAGCCAGATTAAATGAAACGTCGATAACTGGTTCTCTTATCTGTCGTAGACATTTCCGATAACTTTCTGCCAAGTTTTTGTCGAATTGACCGGGCGTGGGTACTGGGTACTTTGACCTGTTTGGTAAAGTTGGTCCGCTTTGCACCGTTTTCGAAACTGCAGAGCGTTTTCACCCTCGTGGCCAGCAGCTATACAAATTTACCGGAACAAAAGAAAGTTCTTACATAAGAAAAAGGTTCAGCTCCCACAGGAGTGAGGACTGGTTTGAAAAACCAACATGGCCACTGTTTCATTGTTTTGGGACACCAATATTGCCATCGTGACGTCATGAAAACGCTCTATTGCTGGTTCGTACGTGACGTCACGGCTGGCGTGCATGTTGGTGGTCAAGAACAAAAGCATTTTGCTCCTCTGGGAACTAAACTCTGTTGTGATGTATATTCGAAAAAAAAATTCTATTGTGTTGAGCCCCAACATGGCCGCCTTGTCACATGGTTGCAGTCCAAGAGTATAACTTACTTGTGTTTTCCCCTTGGTTTCCACCGACGTACTGTGATTGACGTAGTTCTCTAAAAGCTGATAACATCATAACGGGCAAAACCGGTCTTAGCCTTTGATTGCTCCAAAAATCCAGCTTGGGCTTTCCTGTCATGCGCTACCATAAAACGGGACTCGAAAATTATGATCAAGCTGATTTAAAAACTCAAGAAAATAATACATGAGAGTCCCTAAAAGGCTTTGTGGGATACGGGATTTCCCTTACTTGAAGCCCGGGGTTCGGGATTTTAAAGCGGAATGGGGGCGGGATTCGGGATTGAAACCAGCACGGTATTCGGGATGCGAAAATAACCATCGGGATTACTCGACTGAGCAAAACGTTGCGTCGGGATGACAAGGTTGAAAAGGGAGCGAGGAGAAGCAGCTGTTTTCGCAGGCTGCGCCAAATAAGATCAATGAGTATCAGACACAGGCATTGTTTTTTATTTGTAGCAATTGAAACTGATTGAAAAGACGTGCCCCAACTAGGGTAGAGTGCGCAGGGTTAAGCTTTTGCGACTCTCTATTAAATTAAGAAAAATAGAAGGGGGGAGGGGTGGGAATGGCTTAAATGTGCCATGGGCAAATGTAAAATCGGTTTGAAAAAGGTATAGAGTTTGTCTAGGGAAGGAAAGTTGGTCTTGACTGAAATAATAGGGTCCTTAATATCCAGCGACGGTGACTGCAAAAAGAACGTCAGGTTTAAAGGTAATGTCACACGGGACAATTTGCAACACAACATTACAACATGGTTGCAACATTGTTTCGAATGGTTGCAACATTCCCAGTGCTGTGTTGTGCAAAAAATCGTCGTTGCGAATTGTTTCGTGTAACATTACTTTACTAAGCAAGACAACAACTTTGCACGTGCATCACGCGTGTTTTACATTTCTTTGCCGTCACTTCACGACTTTAGGACGTAACAATGCCTAATTTCACGTTTATGGAGGTCGTAAACGAGCATGCAATGACAAACTCTTCTCTCTCTTTCTGAACTTTGATAAGGCTTTTAGGAATTGAACTCCAGGAGGGTTCGCATACATTTGAAAACTAGGTAAGCTGGAATAATTGCGATGCTTCAAAAAACCGGAATTTTACGGTGTAAGTTGAAAGTGTTGTTTACCATTTAACCACCTTTAATTTTATTAACCTGGTGTTTACTCATTGGCTAATTTGTCAGGTATATGCAAAGGATTAGTACAAGCTAAACTAAGGCTTGTCTAAAATAAGCATTGTCTAATTGGATGAACCGGCTTTGAGCTGTAATCGGTATTTTAGTGCAATGCCGCGGTTGATTAATTAAGATTCGGCACGTTCAGGTTCAGATAAGTTTATTTTTTGTTGCCTTTGGTGGAAACTTAAAACGAGCCTTCATCAAGTGAAATCTTTATTGAGGAGTCGACTTGGAGTTCATAAAGGTAAGCTTTGAATATCTAAACAACGGTAAAGATAGATAAGAAGCGATTAGCCTAGTTTAGCTCTTACTTCGTTGTGGAAAGGTGGCACATAAGGCATTAAACCGTTTCACCTATGATACATTTGTGTATAAAAGCATTGCAGTTAAAACTTAAGAATGCGAGGGTAGGCATTGGGGCATGACAATTTTGTCCTCAAGGCATGTTTTTTCAGTCGATGCAGTCTGTCGTTTCCAAACTAAGCGCAAGGGCCCAAAGCTTGTAGCCTTTATCCACTCCATAAACTTCTTGCCCGGGGGGGGTGTTCCCCCTTATATAAGACATATAAGTATGCGCCGCCCCAAAGGGTATGGTTTTGGGGCCTTTTTGGTCTGAAAACCGGTATACACTTTGCCAATTTTGGTCTTGTGTCGGGTATGGTTTTCGAGGGACTTACGAGACTGTATGAACGTATTTCTTGCTTCAATTCCAAATGAATAAGAACGAAATGAAAATATGCGAATTCTAACTACATTTGTGGAATTTTTTGTTTGCGCTCTAGTCTAAGTATTTATGATGACATAATTTCTGCCAAAAGGCCAAGTCTAAAAAACGGGTAAAGATTTTAGAGGTCTGATCTCAAAACGGCTCTGAAAATGACATTTTTTGGTCCGAAATAGCGTCAGGATTTTGAGAACCGGGCGTCACACCCCAAGCACGAATTCCCAGGTGTACCCCCGGGCTTCTTTCTGAATGAATTTAAAAATATTGGGTGCTTCCAATACCAAACCAACTGACGATGGCTTATCGGGTAAGGGAATGACTCTAGTTATTCGCCATTTTTTTCAGCAAAATACTTTTGCATTGTTATGTAATTGTGATTTCATAATACATTCCCTCACGAATCGTAATTATTATGATGTTTACTTTGCGTGAGCTGTTTATCTATTCGTCTGGCGGTTTTATGACATGCCGTTCAGCTATAAGAGTTCCCTAATCAATTAACGGCGCTTTCTTGCTCGTGTTCCGGGTGTGCGCGTGTGCGTATGTGGGGCAGGGGGGGGGGGGAAGGGTTTGCGGTGGTAACTAACTCGAAACCTCAAATTGCTAACGGCACGTACATTCAGGCTCGGGTTCAGCCGGAAGGACAATTGACCTAAAAGCTAACTTGGCTATTCCTGGAAAGGGTGGGGGTGGGTGGGGGAGACGGGGACTCAAAAGAGGGTACAGGTGTTAGGGTTAGAGAGAGCCGAGACCTCAAACGCTGACCCGTTTAAGACAAAAATTGCTCATTTGGCTTCCATGTCGAGCTTAGGACAAGGGACTTAATTTCATGACCCTTTATCTTTTTGTTTTGCATGCAGAATTAAGCCCCTTTTTAAGCTAACACTCTAATGGAATTAGATTTTCTGGGGAAAAGAAACACTGACTGTTTTCACCACCAAAGTAGATTGCTCATCGCTAACCTTCACACGTAGTTAAAGGCCTCCGTCTAAAACGACACCCTGCTCAAGACGCTAACTAGTGAAATTGTTTACGTTGTCTGAGACTCAATGCAAGACCCTAGAAATCATACGCCCCGTTTAGACCCACATACCCGTTTAGGCCAAACAAGGTAGTTCCATATCATCCTAGACCCTAACACGAAACCTGTAACTGACAAACAATCCTCAAAAGATAGCAACCCCTGTGTTAAATCCTGGCCTTTTGAAGGCAAAAGGCAAGATACACGTCCTGTTGGTTCTATACGAACAAGTCAGGCATTTACACCCATTTTGGGCTAAGCTGCCCTATGGCTATATACACTTCAGGAGACCCCCCTGACACGTTTCAGGCTCAGAGGGGCCAAGAAACAACACCCTGTCACACGGAACTCCATCTCCCCCGCGTTTTTCCACTTCACTGCCGGTAGGCCTACTTTCTGTTGGCAGTGTTACCGCTAAAGAACAAATGGATTGTTTATCATGCACAATTACACTCCAACCGATAAACAACTACCATGAGACACGACTACTGAAAGAAATGTCGACAGAAAAAGTCCTGCTTGCCATGGATTGGTCTGTTTTATAGAGGGAGGATTAAATATTATTTTAACCTTTAGATTGCCTTTGAAATTGCAAGGCATTCCATTCCCTTTTCCTTGTGTTGCAAGCTACAATCTTGAATAGGTTAGATGGAAAATTTAGACCACCTCCCCCTCCCCCTCCCCCTCGCTAATCAGGGATGGAAGAATGGCGCGTTTGGCTTTTGCAAGGCTTCATCCTTGATTTTGGGGGGGATGGGGGATTACTGTTCCATTTTATTCTATCTAAGATTGTAAGTGTAAAATAAGTTTGAACAATTACCCCCATTGCGCAATTGCTCGGCACATTGCAAACACACATGTTTAAGCTTTCATTCGGCAATTTTTACATCATTGTTACTTGTAATCTGCTAATTAAATTTTGGAGTTTAATTATAGCTTCTTGAGCTTGAAGACCTGAATTGGTTTTTCTCACCTAAATATGAAATTCCTTATAAGGTATTTTTTTCGAAACTTTTGGCAACGTCTCAAGAAATCGAACTTCAAGATCTGACTTTGTAAACTTCAAATTATGTTTCTTCCGATCCGAAAAAGGTTTAGTTTTACTTGACTGTTGTTATTGTTATTGTTGTGACTTCCTTAACACGCAACATCTTTTTTTTATATAAGGAAAGATGGATTATAAGTTGTCTCACGGCTCCAATCTTGAAAAAAGTGGCACACTTCGCGAAGATATAGCTCATCCAGGTGCTGTCATAAGTTGCAAGGTCAAATTGCCCTTTAACTCCAAATTTAGCTTTTCCGACAAAATAACGTATGTTTGTAGTAAAAACAAGATAAAGACGATGTTTTTTATTTGGGTTTGAAAGATTTGTCTCTTGTAGCCTCACGTGCCTGACAAGGAAGTTTGCAGCGGCTTAGGAAGGAAAAAATCTCGGGAAAATTCTGGAAAGTCTAATCAAAATCTGCGTTGTGTCAGGAGTTATACTAAATTAGATGCCCTGACTTATTTCAGTGAAATCAAGAAAAGAAGGACTCAGAAGTGACCCCCCAAAAAGGGAAAGAAAGAGAAAGAAAAAATTTGGAAAGGTATCTGAAAGCTGAGCTCCTGAATTAGGTGAGTTGCTTCATAGTATTTTTACTTTTTGAATAACTGGCTCTTAAAAGCAGCTGACGAATCTTAAGATTGAAAACCAGTACATCGCAAATAAGAAAATCGTTTCTCCTTGAAGTGCAACAGTGTACGTTTTCCATCTTTGCGAATTCATTATTTGGTCACAGTGAAATGGTCAGCCCTGTATGTCCTGTCTAAGGTGACAGTTGTTCAACTTTCCAGGTTTTAATCTTGACGGACTTTATTTCACCATGAAAGCAAATCAACATGGACTTTTAAAATGATATCATGTTTGGTATGTTCCAAGCTAATTTCCCTTTTAAAAGACACTTCACGCATGACCGAGATTTAATTGGCTTTTTCACTTCTTGAAGTAGCGAACTCAGCTGCAACAGGCAAGCATTCTTGTTAACGTTTTGTTGTGGCAGGGATATTCTTCGATCTCTGGAGGATAGGAAAGAACCCTCGCTATAGCTACCTCGTACAATTTGTGGAACGCTGTATGCCGAATCAGTCTCATTTAACATCAAAAAAATCCGCAGACGAATCCAAATGTGTCATTTGTGATGAATTTTTGGCAATGCATTAGTAAGTTATTTATTTCTCTATTTAATATGTTTACTCTTTTTGAATTTCAAACTATATGTACTTTTTGGTTTTGTTTTGTTTTGTTTCGTCTTTTTTTCCCTAAAGACCGCGGCGTGCAGACTATCGCGAGATAGTAAGTGCTATTGTAAACAAACTCGAAAGCTAAAGCTAAAAATCAAATCCACGCCTTCTTCCGCCCCCTCCACTGTAAGGTCTAGTGATCGCGTGATTCCATGTTTTTCCATACCATTTATCTACTTGAAAACTGGGGTATAGTTTAATTAAATTTACCTGCGTATAATTGACAACAACAATTAGTAATTTTTAATAAGCTTTCCGCAATAATCAAAATTGTTGACAGCCTATCTGTCGAGGTTAGAGGAGTGAGTTTCACACACTTAAGCTGTAATGGCAGTTTAAACCAAGTTTTTAAATGTTATTTTGGTAAAATGCTATACTTTCTCGTTGTCGACAATTGAAACATCTCCTTGATTCAAGTAATCAGGTATTTGAGATGATATTAGAGGTATCATTTTTTTTTCATGAAAGTTCTATACGTGTTTCTAATTTTAGTTTAATCTTGTGAGTCACTTTATTATGCAATGCTTCTACTACACTGTTTCCGCCCGTTGAAACCCCAGGAATCCAGCCCCTCTTTTTTAAGGGGTAGAGGTGGATTTAGAGTGTTACTTCACCGACCCTGCAGTAATCAAAAGTTCTAACTAAGACAAAACAGTTTCCATGGCTACTATTTTGCCCAAAAGTGATATGGCTCTGCGCATGCGCAAGGTACTCTTCTCTTTGCTGATTTTTGGTTTCCAATGTTATTATGGCTGGTCGAGAATTTGTCTAAAAATTTCATCTCTTTTGCTATTTTCTTACATATCGAAAGTCCTAGTCAGACTGTTTTCTTAAGCCTTGACTTGTTCAATCTGAAAATCTCTCGTCTCACTGCATTGTAAAAGCTGTTCCTAGTCACGTTAATCCCCGGATCGTACGTAGAAAAAAAGCATAGCCCCACCTTGGTACAAATTACTCCCCCACGTTTTGCTGGGTAATGAGATTTTGCAAAAATTTAAACGTCTTTTGACGAGCTCTTCAAGAGGATTTGTTTGTAAATGGAATATAGCTCTGCTAGGGACCTGTGACGTCATCGTCGCCATCTTGTCCGCTGTCGGCTTACAAAGTATCGTCCATGACTTCATGCCATGCGTGTGTGTATTCTATTTGAGCAGTTACAAGTTATTATCAGGATTAGAAATTTGTCAAAAGTGAAGTAATTATTTTTATTAACGTCTTTTAAACTGATTGTATGATTTTTGTCTCATATCACGATAATCCAAGATGGCGGCTCCAAGAAGTCAAGACAATAATTAATGTAATGTATTGTAATGTAATGCTCCGGATAAGAGAACAAAATCCATGTCCTCTTTACATTATTATTGAAAAGAACGACAACAAAGTAAAATGTTAGAAGACAGAACTATCTTGTGCTGTAGCTGAACATAAAACTTCATTAACAGACCCAATTAACTGATACTGCCAGTCGGTCCGTATGGCACTGGAATGAGACATGATCGATCAGGTTTTGTGGCACAGGTCTTTTTTAGCAATTTGAATAATGTGTATTGCTCTGGAGCCACCATTCATTAAGACAATAGCTAACAAATTTAGAAAAACTCTTATTGGGTGTCTTTCAGCTCCTACCAGTGTGGCACATGTCTTGGTATTTTAATTGCAATGCTTCGCACCAAGAAATCTTGAGAAAGCAAATGTCAAGTTCAGTCTTAAATTATTGTTGCTGTGTTTTGCAATTCTGCAAGTGAGTGTTTTGATGAAAAGGCGACATTTTGTTCTTTCATCAGTTCAGTCTACACTCAAAGATGAATAATATCATCAGTCCAAGTTGCTGAAGTAGCTGTAAGCTGAGTCAGGATATAACAGTGTGGTCTTGGAGTAAAGATCAAGTATCGAAATTCAAGGAAAAAAAATCTTGATCATAAAATTACTCTTTCTAAACAGAAATTGGGAAGTAAAAAACAGTTAGAACTTAAACTTAAGACTCGGTGCGGATGAAACTGCATTTGTTCATGTCCTCGAGCATTTAATCGACCTTCAACGTCTTGGTGATATTTTTGTAAGTATTTTCCACAACATAGCAAAAATCACCGGCGATCCTTCCAGCAATCCGCACTTAAACCATCTGGATTTACTTAGTTTTGTCTGCATGAAAAATGTCGATACAATACGCTGTCATTCTACCCAAATACTGACAGTACCCAATCAGAATGAAGAATCGAACTATCGCAACACTGAAAAATTATGGAGTAGAGCCAAGTAGTCCACAGGTGATTACGTGGGGTATCTCCAGCTATATATAAAAAAATACCTTCCTTGGAATATTGCGGAACCCAGAACATATTTGTTGCTAGTTTTTTTATTGGTTGATCAGACATGAGGATCATTTTGTTCATTTGCACAAGTTAGAATCGCGTCGTCAACGTCGTACAGAGAAGAAAGAACTGTTGGTGAGCAGTCTTTTTAAAAGTGAATGGTATTTTCTTATCCTTTAAGTTCTGTTGTCCTAAAGGACTTGATTGCAACTTTAACTTACAATGATCTGCGAGGAAATACGATACAGTAGTATAATCCATCACTACAGAATCCAAATGGGCAATAAACACCTTGGATAGCTTAGCATACTAAAGACCTCCTTCAAAGACGACCAGAAGAAATCATTTGTAAATGTCATACATTACTTCTGGCACGTTTTCAAGGACACCACTTAAAAAAGGAACTGTTGAAAAAAATAGCAGCATTATGAATGGCTCTACACTCGGGGAGAACATTCCTAAGATGTAACTTCATACGATGATCAGGTTAATATACTTTGCGACTCAGGATGAAGTCCTTGAAAATTCAACGGGGAAGAATTTAGGTTGGAAAAGCTGAAGTTTAGCATCAACTGTCATCAATAGTTTAAAATAATTCTTAACACCACACCCGTTGGAAGCTAGACTTATTAGTTAAGTTATTTTACGTATTAGTTGTTATAAAAAACGATTACGATCCCGTTGACGACAGGGAACTCTTAAGAGTAGCGTAATCTGCAAAAATTCCATACCAGATGAGGATCTCTCCCAGGAGGTATAAAGAAAGTGATCTCGTTATGGTATTTTAATGACTCTAGTACATTCTTTAGACAAAATTATAGCCTGCGTAGTGGGCACAAGAAAAAACGGGCGCGAGAAGGGGCTCCCTCACCCCTCACGTGTCTCCCTCGCGCGCGCCCGTTCTCTCTTTCGCCCACTACTTCCAAGCACCTGCTATGCAGGCTAACAAAATTAGAACAATAATATGGCCGAGAATGCTACACTACATGACTTGGAACTAGGAAGTGTAAACTTTTCCGCCTTTTTCAAGCTCTTTCCAACCTTAAAGTCAAATGGAGCGTTGCAATTTGAGGGTAGTTCCTGGGTCCTGAGCCTGGGTGCAATCGCCAAATGTGATGTAATGTATAAGAGTGTTTTCACATGACGTCACGGCGGCCATATTGGTGTCCCAAAACAATGAAACTGCGGCCGTGTTGGTGTCCCAAACCAGCCCCGTGGGAGTTGAACTCCTTTCTTATGCAAACGCTTTCTTTTGTTCCAATGAATTTGCATAGATGGTGGCCACGTGAGTGAAAACACTCTATTGAAAAAGGCACTAGACAATGACCAAAACAATAGCTTACCACAGGAGCTGCTCCTGCTTACCAACAATGGTTTAAGCAACATCAAAAAACGGCCATTTAAGGAATGCTAAGTAAGAAATCATGTCTTTTTTCCAGTGAAACTTTTTTAGCACTTTTTTTTTTTAAGGTCGGGAAGGTCGCAGATGGCTGTTCCATTATTGTTTTTTTTAGTTCCTCGCTTAATTGAATTTTCTTAGCAAATGGTTTATTCACGCATCAATTTGATGAATCAGAGAAGGCGTTTATAGCGAACAGTATTTTAATTGTCTTGAATCGTTATCCGTCAAATACCAACATTACGGACTAAAGACCTTTTATAAACTGCTCGTACAGCAAAAATTTGTTTCATACTGCAATGGTAGACCTCAAACCCCATCACTGAAGTCAAAATTCGGTGGATTTTCGGTTTTCATCAGTTTTCCGTCAATTCACACTTTTGCAACGACAGCAAGAAGTTAATGAATTCCGAAATTGCTTAAAGTAATTAATTTTGGGCCTGTCCAGACTGCTCTGCTATTGGCGATCGATCATAACGGACGGGCCCTTATTTTTTTGTTGTTTCATTTCATATACTTATTTCATTACAACTGGTTACAAGGTTTGTGAGACATATCTTTGTATATTTCTTAAATGTTCAGTGATGTTGATCAAAGTTGTTCCACTTTAAACTATTGATACTGACGTTCTTCTAATCAAAAGGGGAAGTCGTGCCCAAATTTATGGCTGTTTCCAGATCGCGCCATGGAAGAATTCATTACTAAGGACCTCTTTTTCAGCTTTTGTACTGGTGAAATTGTTTCAGGTTAAGAGAAGCCATGTTTGTTTGGTTGTCGTTGCTGTTGCTGGTTTTTGACCGTTTTTTCATCCGCTTCTCTAGCTCCTTTTCTAATCTGACTCTTGACATTTTTCTTAGCTTTTCGTATTCAGCACTGGCTAGAACTTTCCTTTTTTTGCGAGGACGTTGATACTTTTTCAGGACGTCGTAGATTGTCAGATCACGTACATATCTAATCTGTAATCAGTTATAGCGGTTTGTTCAGGAAAGCTAGAAAAATTGTGTGTTATTTCCTCTGAAGTCAGAGTTTAGAATTAATAAAGTGATAATTTGTCATTCCTAGGATTACACTGCGGGTGCATTGCTTTAAATTAATACCATAAAATAAATGGCCGATAACAGAATATTTATCTTCAGTTTATCACTATCCGATGGATATTAAACTAAAACATCGCTGGAATCGATCCAGTTCCTTAAAAACGTTTTCGCTTCCGTTACTTCTTAGGATTTCTTTTCTATCTGCGTCATTTATCATATGAAAAGTAGACAAAGTCGTTTCATTTAAAAATGTCTGTTACCCAGGGGGAAATTAGACTGCTGAGATGGGGTAGGGAGATCGGGGGATTTCCCAACTAAACGGGACGAACATTCCCGTACACTAGTCTTGCTTATGTAACAAGTGTAAATTGTAGATTATGATCTTATTTAGGGTGTTCAGGACGCAAAGCCAATAGTTTTTAGCCCTACAGATATTGCTATTGGACAAAAGCCATAATGGCTCTTGCATTGGTCTAGTGTGTGAAAAAATGTTGTATAAAAGTAACCGGAACTCTGTCAGGAGCCTATGGGTCGCCTCCGAATTCCGGAATCCTGGAAATTGTTCTTGTGGAATTCGGAATCCTGCGTTTTGGAATCCGGATCACACTTACGATTGGAATCCGAAATCCAAGTTCCACTGACAAAGAATCCTGAATCCAGTTGCTGGAATCTGGAATCCACGGCGTGGAATCCAGAGTCCAGGATTGTCTTGGATTCCCTTATATGGGGCGACACGGAGAATACGCCATTTTGTGATGTTGAAGACAGCATTCGAGAATCTTCACGCATTTTAAATCTATATTAACTGCAAGAACTAGTTGCCTGTCTCATATCAGTATAGCCACTTAAGGGTCACTCATAGGTCCTAAGCCATAATCAGTCTCGATGGGATTACTCCCACTCATTTTAATTAAACCCCTAAAGGAGACCAGTCTGGGCGCGGCCCGACCTTTTTTGACCCCTAAAGAGACCATTTTAAACTCTGATTACTTGAAGGGAGTAAGTAAAACGAATTAAAAATATATAATTTTGTATATTCCTTCGCGTGCAACCCTAAAAAGGACCTTTGCGGCTAAATATAGTGACGTTGTGCCCAGAACACCGTTTAGTAGGACCAAAATGCGAAATTTACACCCCCTAAGCGAGACGATGAGCATCCCCGCCCCTTTCATATGGGAGTTCCCCCCGGGAATTCCTCGTCGCTTTCTGAGAAGGTCCAAAAAAATTTATCTGGCAATTATGTAACATGCTTGCACGTGATCAAACATTATGTGGGACCCTAATATTATGTCATATAGCTTGAGGTTTGGTACCAGTTTATGATAGATATTAGTCATACATTCGTGGATTTTACTGACAGAGATTGGTACAGTCTACCTTCAAGTTCCTGCAGCGGATGTTAGCGGTTTTTCGAGGAACGGGCCTCTCTTCTTCCTATACGTAAGTCCTTACATTCGTTTACACGTGTATGCAGTCAGACATGCATTCGAATGCATGGTAAGCTTTTTGCTCCACTGAATACATCAGTAAGTTCGCTGCATCGTGAACAGTTTATAGGGCGGAATATATTCGATTCTGTGTTTCCTTTTCGTCGTGCTGTTGGTAATTAGTGGTAATACTACTGGTGTAGCGGTTACTTCAAGATCAGCAAATTCATCTTGACTTCACTGATCGAACTTTGTTAAACACCAGGGGTTCGTGAAGAAAACGGTCCATGTCAAAGTTAGAACCTTCATTTAAAGTTGCAGTTTTCATTCTTTTTTTTATGATCATTTTTTATTTTTGCAGAGAAAGCGTGCTATAGAGAAATTACTTGCTGGCACGTGAGCAAACATGCCGTTTTGCAATCAGTTGAAATTTAGTTTCCATAAAAGGGGTTTGAACAGATTATAAGCGGACGCGATTAACATAACTTCTCATTTATCTGATCTCCAAAGATACGAAGTATTATCATGGTATGGTCTACCACAGATTGGCGAAGAATTACAGTAAACCGCATTCAAATAGCACCAAAACGAACATAAAACACTGTCCTGATGTAGTAGATTGGTGCAGTCAATTCCCTTTATTTAATTTATAAAACGAATTCAACACATGCAAAATGAATTTTAAGGTCATGTTCATGAGACTTTGTCTAGAAGCTTAATGTTCTAATGGTGCTATTAAGAACATTTAGGAGTCCTTTAGTGTGAAATCAAGTACGTCAGCATTCCTCATAATCTTTCCGTTAGTAAAATCCATAAGTTCCTTTTCATAATCTACTGCACGTTTACTATACTGAATATTATGTCACTACTTTCAACTATTTCCATGCCTTTTGAACTGATATCCTGTTATTTCATTTCAAGTGTACTTTAATCCGCTCATTTTGAGTAAAATGTCCGTTATGTATATATACAGGAGGGGTCTTGAGACAGTGGGCGTGGCCATAAGCGGCCCTTTTGGAGTTCATAAAACGACTTTGTTGTTCGCTGTAAAGTATTTCAGCAGAAAAACTTGAAAGCCGAGAGACTGTGCAAGCCATTCTTCTTCCTCTAGCTAATTAAGAATTAAGTTGGCTCAAAAACCGAAACGTAAGTAAAACCGGTAAAGACCGGATATGACATCACTAAGATAACTTTTGAACAGTTGAACAGTTCTCCGAAAACATCCTCTCTGCTTTACGTTATAACTTAGAAATGCATTTTCATTTCTTGCAGTGGACCCAAAAATGGGTATGTCTAATGCACCCAATTGTATCTGACTCTCTTTCGAAATTGTTTGGACTCTGGGTATGAACAGAGACAACATATTGTTCTGATTTTAAGAAGCAACAGCGGTGTTATATTAAAAGCGAAGCGCATAAACAAATTTGTACGTGCTTAGTGGTGCAGGAACCCCGTATCTTTCTTGGCACGGTTCACAGTATTTGTATTTTTTCCTGACTCTTTCTTTGTCAAAAACAACCATCTTTTTTCGTCGAGTCTTCTTTTTGTTGCCCTCCTACAGCTTAACTTTAACTATTTAACAGAGATTAGAGACGCGGAAATTTATGCATCAAAATAGACACAGTGAAAAACGTGTGCGGTGAACGATCGTGTTTTCTTTCCCAGTTGTATTTTTTCAAACGTGACCCATATTTAGTTTCCATTATTTTTGTCAATACTTCTGGCTTTAATATCTCATTCATTCATTAAATAATAAGCGGGATATTAACGCTCAGTGGTAGGTACTTCTAGTTAATAGATCGGCACACGTCAAAGCAAAGTTAGTCGGCAAGGTCACTATAAACCTACCGGTAGTTACCTGCTGATGTCAGACGGTTTCGATTTAGTTTGAAGATACGTGTTATTTTCTTAAGTTAAACAGTGTTTTTGGTTTGCTAATGTTTTTTGATGTGGGTATTGTTCCGTGCCTTTTTAATCTTCGTTTATTACGTCATTTGGTGGAAATCCACTGATCTGCAACACAATTACACAACTGTACCAAACATTTCAAAAGTTTTGGCAGTTACTGTTGGCCAAAGATAATCCCCCGGCCTAAAACTGTGGTACAGTCGAATCTCCTCTAACGG
Source organism: Porites lobata (assembly GCA_942486035.1). Taxonomy (NCBI): domain Eukaryota; kingdom Metazoa; phylum Cnidaria; class Anthozoa; order Scleractinia; family Poritidae; genus Porites; species Porites lobata. The sequence goes on along the minus strand of CALNXK010000020.1, from coordinate 1,720,975 downwards.
CCACTTTTTTTCGTCCGGGTGGACAAATTATCATTCTTGTTTAAAACCTCTTCAACGGCCACTTTCTTCTGTCCCCAAACGAAGGTGGTCTTTGTAGGGAGGTTGCAGTCTAATTGTGCGCATGACCAGCTGGGACAGTTTGTTTTAGTCTCGGTACACGGAACCGATGTAGCAAAACAAACAAACTAACAAACTAATTAACTTAAAATAGTAACTAACTAACTAACTAATTAACAAAACCGGCGATAAAAACTGAAATCTACGAAAACAGCGTAAAAATATAACTTGTTTTATTCTTGTCTTGAGCAAAAAGAAAAAAAAAAACAGCTCAAATTCATGTGTCTGAGTTTTTTTCATCGTACAAAAGGTCGCTTAACATAACTCTTGAATTATTGAAGCATAACGCCGTTTGGCACGCGTACTCGCCGTTTTATAAGCTTTTTGTAGTGTCACTTAAAGTGGCAATTTTAAAAAGTAAGTTTGTTACTTAGTTATTCAGGTTATTGTAGTTAAGTACATGTCACTTTTTGCTGGCATATGAAGAGAAATCTTTGAGTCTTTTCATATTTGACATATCTTGGTTCTCAAAAATGTCAACGTTAGCAAATGTTGCAATAGTTTTTCAAGTACGTGTTCGCGAACGTCTTCCACCACAGTAATCACAAAGTTGTGCTTTTGGTTTATTTTTGAAAGCTTTAATTTCATAATTAGAAGCGGAAGACGCTGTTTGATACAATATCTGCTGGCCAAGATTCGGTTTACTATAATTAGGTTAAAATTTTGTTTTTTTGCATTACATTCCTTGCGCGTTTGAAGGTAATGACATCAAGTTGCCCTTTTCTACGCAAGAATATTTTTACGCCAACCTTTATCGCAAAATTACAAATCTGGCTAGTTTAACTGTGGACAAAGAAGAGATTAACATACCGCATTCCTTGCGAGAACTGAAAATCTCTTCGGCTAAAAATAGCAAATATTTCAATGTGGGAAGAATTAATCGTCGCATTCTTAAATTCCCACTGAAGAGTTGCGTGTTGGGAGCTGTGAACTTTGTAAAGAGGCTACGTAGATTTTTTTTCTGCTCACTGTCGCGAGCTTAAAATCGGCCTCTGGGGCTATTGTTTTGAAAAGAATCGATATTAAACGTTGATAGGCTATTAGCTTGAGTGGAAAATAGCAAAAACAGATTATTTTTCTTACAAGTGGGTATTTCAGTTTTAAGTAAACCGTGTTCATCGGGAGCAATGTTCGCGTGAGTAAAACTGTCAGGCGATCGGCAACAGAATAACCTTGATTTGTCACTTTCCTCGCAGTGCAGTGTGGTCCAAAAACCCAGCTTGAGTCCGCGTAAACGGCTATTTTAAACTGCTCAAAGATTGTACAGCACTGGAGGCTCGCCTATCATATTTAATAGCCCGCAAACAAGGAGTGAACCCAACGTAATCCCCTCATCATCGACATGACAATTGGCTTGGGTTGGTGTTTTGACGCTTTTTAAGCCTGCCCTTATTAAATACTTTGGAGATTACTTCATGCCTTGATATCCCGTCGAGATGACATTGGCTGTCGAGGTAGTGCGTGGACTTGACGGGCTAGACAAATATTATTTTGGGTGGGTTTAAAGGTGGCACTGTAACACGAAACGCGGTACTTTCGCTGAAGCTCTCCCGATAAGCAGATGACATAGCATTAACTCCAGAGGTATAAATTGCGCAGTTTTCCTGTTAAGCTCATACCAGTGATACATATGCTTTAGGTCACATCAAGATAATTGCGATCGTTCGACTACCTTTCAACCGGGAGATAAATATCAGTATTTGACATCGTGTAGCCTGCTTGGAATTGAAAGAAAATACTACTTTTGATTGCTTCAAGGTTTACATCCAAGAGCTTCGCGGTGTTTATTGTGACTTCACTCTGACATCCTCAACGAGTCGCGACATCTCTCTCTGCTTCTTAAGCTGAAGACTATGGATCTGGGGAAACCACTCATCTACTTTGTTTTACTGGCCGAAGTCTGTGCATTTTTGCCGATTGCAGAGTCAAGAAGTGTTAGAAACGTAAAGGTGAGTTAAGTGAACTTTACAATTGTTATTTTGCCAAACTTGGCATAAGGAGCTGTGATTGTACACACGGTACAAGTACCTTGACAAACTTTGTCACGAAGTTTTTTCCATCTTTCCAATATTGATGTAGTGAAAGGAAATCAACTAATGTTTTTACCCTGTTTGACCTCGTCCTCTTTCGCAGAAAGAGAATAACTGTAAAAGGAAATTAATGTAAGCGCTCGTCCTACGCAATTCAACGGGCGAATGAGCAACAAGCTCAGATTTAACCCCAAACGATAATGATAAGCAAACGTTTCAGTTTCATGAAATGGAACTTTTAGTCTTATTACACGAAAAAGACATTCAAATTTCGCGATTTCGTCTACCATTATTACTGCAAAAGGCAAGCAAAAATCTCAGTTGAACTCTAGTAAATTCCTGGGGGGCCGACAAAAGACGAAACAAAATGGTAACTAGGCGTAGAACAGTATTATCCGGATGAACGAGGATTACTTCCAAATGTCTTTCTCGGCTTCCTTTACGAAGACGTCTGGCGAACTTTTGTGAAAGCCTTTGTAAAGCGAACGAAGTTTTCCGAGGAGTTTCGGACAGTGACCCCGGCTGTCCAAATAAACCGGAAGACTTGTGTTACATGGACGATTTTTTTCTTTGAACCGTCTCTCGTTGAAAGTGTATTCTTTTAAATTGTCGGTGAAATTTTAATTTTGAAAAAGGGAAAAAAGAAAAAACGTTTTCGGTTTTGCTGGGATTGAATTTAACTTAACCACATCTAACGCCGAGCTGTTGTTGTTGTTGTTGTTGTTTTTTTTGTGGAAGGGGATGAATTTGTTAGCTTACATTATAGAAACTGGGAGTGCTTTCTACTGGAATTCTTCTTCACGCATTCGAGTCTTCGGTTCTCTCGCCTTTCCATGTCCCAGTATTCTAAACTGAAGTCAAATGACGCTCGTTCAAGAAAGACGTGCTAAGTGGTAACATGTTCTTGCGGTTGCTTTCTACAAGCATTTAAAACAACGATTGAAATTTAATTTCTTGTCAAATTCCCTGATAGAAGAATTAAATATTGATCGATAGGAAGTTCTGTTTTTGAGAGTAAGAACTCACACGTGCCATAAAGATGCAGCTCTTGCGATAACATTGCACTCGTACATGATTGCAACGTGAAACGTAACTGATCAAATTTACAGTGGTTGCTTTTAACGAACTTGAAATTCGGGGATCGACGAAAGACATGAAGTTCTGCTCCCGGCTATTTAAAACCCGACAAGTCAACACTTCATTTAGCTATTGATGTGACTAGTTAGGGATTTCAAGATGTTATCTAGTTGCCATCGCGTGCGAAGTTGAGACATTAGCAAGAGGAAATCAGATTAGAGACAAACTGAAAGTCATTCCAAGTGTTTTTCAAGTAACTTTTGTCGAGTTGCAAAATGGAGGATGAACGACAGAGATTTTTTCATGAGTACCGTGATAGTCTCTTACACAAATAAATAATACTCACTGCTCGACGTCTGCGAATATTTTTCGCGGGAAATCCGCGGGAACACTTCAACTGGACGAATCACCCCATCCCCCCTGGCTCTCTGAAACATCTGTTTTTCTTTTAAAGAGAGGTTCTAGATTTTTCTACCCTGTTATACCAAATAGGTGACGTACTTGCAGCTGTGATTGGAAAGAAAAACTGAGAGTCAAAGCACACTTTACAGTCAATTTAATGCTTGCAGAAAAACAAACTGCTTTTTGTTACAAAGAAAAAAATATAGCCTTCACGGAAATTTCTAACCGAGACCATATGGAAAAGTCGATAGCAATTAAACTAAATGTTTCATATCATTTCAAGATTACTCCAAGAAATCTAATTACTTTAAAGAAAATCTTAAGCTCATCAAGTTGTTCAATGAAACACAAGGCCGCTGGCATGCTTGCTAAACGCTTACAGGTGTTCTAGATATTCGTGTCATAATGGCTAACATCAAACATAAGGAATGCTAAGGTAATATATATATATATATCCTTGTGTGTTTAAAGAGGTCTTTCTTAGTATCCTTCCTAATATAAATTCTGCTGTCTTCGTTCTTGAGACCTGGTTCCAGGTATTCAGGCGATGGATGAAGTCCTTCAAGGTGCTAATATTGTAAATGTTGGCGCAGGTTATCTTTATATCGCTTCCCCTTACTTTTAAGAGTTCCTCATTGTCAGCAAGTCGTTTCAAAAGATGCCAGCTTAAACAAAAACTTTCAGTTTTGCGTTTTTACACGAGGACTTATTGCTCTCAATGTCGGTTCTAAAAGAATCAGATGTAAAAAGGAAATATAGAGGAAACTTTGCTTCTAAATAACGTGAACTTTCGAAAGAAATAGAAATCTTGCCTCACAACTTTCTCAGCCTCCTTTTTCCCTTTCGCTCGGCTACATAGCACCTTTCGTTAAGCAGGCCACAAATAGCTTTTTAGTGAAACCTCAGTTTTTTTCCAACTGAAAAATACGATTTAAAACTAACTTAGATAAGTCAAAGTGTGTGGTTTTGAAAGATTGGCAATTTTCTTTATCTCTTACTAAAGAAACCTAATTGGCAAATATAACGACAACGTGGCTGGTCGATGAAAAAGATATTTGTTTTTGGAGGAAAATAACGCGCCTCAACATTGATTTGCATTTTGGCTGTTACTTAATATATGGTCTTTTTCTAAGATAGCTCAAGTTTATGAGCCGGATACGTTCTGAGAGGTTTCCGGTTTTAATATTCAATCCCCTGATTTTCCATTACCGATGAAAAAATACGAGCTCTGAAAAAACACACATGGTTAGAAAAGTCAACAATATGGGAAAATAACCTTGAAATACCGACCTTGGCGACTTGCCATGCAGTCTGTTTTAGCACGTATTTTATCATTGTTCAGAAACAGATGGTATGAAAACATATTACGTCATAAATCGGAAGGTCTCTAACTTAACCCGGCGAAAAAAGTTCTAGAACTTCTCTATACGTACATGTCCATGTAAGTCCGGTAAATATGCTCTGATGTTCTGAGCACTCTCAGCACTTGAAAAATTCTCGAGATTTTCATAGTAATGATAGGGAAAACATTTGGCTTATTTTTCGCAAATGTTGTTTCCTTGATCTATTACCCGATCACCGCAGTTGAAGAAGCCAGAAGCCGGGATCGTGAGAAGGGCCATCCCCCCTTTCCCCTCCCCCCTCCTTCTGGGGCTCCTTGACAGATGCTAGACTCACTGTGCCAGTACCCAAGCACGCAAGGGTTGAGAGAATGAACGGTTTATCGACATTGAGTTTTCACGCAAGCGCTCCAAGCATGTTATACCCAAAGAGTATTGATTACCCTAACATGCCGTCGGGTTCCATGGGATAATTACCCGGGGGGTATTGAGCAGAGAGTACAGCTATTAATCCCCGCACTTTAGCAAGAATACCAAACCCTTCCACCTGTTTACATAGCAAAGACCTCCATAATCACCATCATCCCGCGTTCCTGCAGATTTTTGAAAAGACGAGCCTCTCGGCAGCGCTGAACACGCCTTTGTTGCTCGCTGTTGGTCAATTCGGTTTTCAGATAAGGAATCCTAGCCTGCGTAGCAAGCGTTTCTGTGCAGTTTTGGGAGCAAAGAACGAGGAACGGGAGACAAAGACCAAGCGAAAAATGGATCTCGTTCCATTTTGGCGCTACCAAAACGAAAATCTCGTTCCTCTTCGGTCTTTCTTCTTGTTTGCCCCGAAACCACATGCAAACGCTTGCTACGCAAGCTAAAGGAATCCGGATTCTAGGTACTGAATTCCCGAACTTGTCAGTGAAACGTTGGATTCCGGATTCCAATTGTTAGTGGGATTCCGGACTGCTACAGCTGTATTCCGCATTCCAAAGTCCAGGATTCTGGAGTCCACAAGCAAAAATTTTCCAGATTCCGGAATCCATATTCCCTTAAATGGGATGAGCTTTCGTTTCCTTTGTTGCTCGTTGTCTTTGCTTAATCTGCGCGTTGACGTATATTTTAACTTGTTTTAGCGCCATTTAATCAAAAAGAGGTCGCTCTACGAAGAGACCTGCCCACCACCATATGTCATTGAAGTGACAGAGAAGTGTAAAGATTCGTGCTTGGACGATGACTACTGCATCGGAAATCAAATGTGTTGCTTTGATGGGTGTTCTTATGTCTGCATGGATCCTGTTCCCTCGGAACCAGGTAATGTTAAAAATTTAAGACAAAAGCTTTACTCTCACTCGGTTGGATACCAGTGATTCTTCCAGGCGCTCGATCTCGCGGGGGCAATGAGAGGGAGCTGGGCTAAAATGACATGAAATGAACTCGATGAATGTGGATCACAGGTTGACATACTTCTGGCATTGGTATTGGTCATAGCATAGAAACTGCCAATACATAGTATTCTAAGGCCTGGTTCAGACGACTTAACTGAATAAGTTCGACTTTGGAGCGACACTGGCGCGACATCTGATTCAGATGGCGTACCGTGTGTAGAACCTAAGTTAAGTTCGACAAAAGTTCGACAGACTCTGTCGAACTTAACGCTTTTGCCGCACCAAACTAAAACTGCCGTACCAAATTGATTTAGACGCCGCTCTTTTGCCGTACTTAATTCATCAGTTAGGTTCGGCACATGAGTGGAGCGGCGTCTGAACCGGGCCTAAAGTATACTAAAACCAACGGGTTTCAACAAGAGACAAAAAAAAAATTAAGCCAAAGTCCTTTAATTTTGTAAAGTTAAAAACAAAGTTCACAGAGAGTTTAAGCTTCACGTATTCGACAAACGGCAAACGTCAGATTCAAGTTGAGAATTTCTCAAAATAGGAAACAGCCCAAAGCTATTCTTATGGATAAAAAATTACTTGAAACTATTATTTTATGTACAAATAATGAACAGTAAACGTATTGGGGAAACTTGATCACGTGGTACTAATTCGCGTTTTCGGTTTGACGTGAACGTGATTCTTACAGTCAAGCCAAGTCAAGCGTACCCCTCAAGATTACATTAATGAATTTATTATTCGAAAGTTGAATCCGTTGGTAGTTGTAGATTTCAGATTCATCTCTGCATTCTTGCATGCGTAATGAGCCGTAAATTCGCACGCGAGGCAGTTACGAAATTCCTACCAGCTCAATTTCCCTGAATCTGATGTAAATTTAACCCATTCAAAGATTTTCAGTCTGACTAAATACAGAGAAGTTCTCGTAAAATATTCACTACTCATTACGCATGCAGGAATGCCGATTTGAATTTGACACTAGTTACCGGAACGACTAACGGATTTATGTTTCAAATAATCAATTCATAAATAGAATATTGAGGGGTACTTCCTTGACTGTAAACTCTTCTAATGTTTTCTTCTATAGCGCTTAACCCCTCAAGTGCCAATAGTGACCAACAACAATTTTCTCCTAACAATATCCATACATTGTCAAGAGATAAAGTTATGAGAATTAATAAATGATCACCATAGAGAAAATGCTTTGATCTTTTATCAAATTCCCAACATCTCCTTTAACAATTAGTTGAGAGAGATCAGTTTGGAGAATTTGTATGTGGATATTGGGTTAAGGTAACGCGCAGCATTAATCACTTGTCTTATGTCCGTCTTATTATCTTTTGCAGTTATTGATTGGATCGATGACAAGGAAGGCAGTACCCCAGGGCCCGAAGGTTCGTTATACCTATACTTGACAGAAAACGTTTTGCTCAATGCTGATGCATTCTGTTTGTTTTGCGTAACTGTCTTTCGCTTATTTCAATTCTCAATTCCTTTTTTAAATATTTCTCCTCTGCAGAACTCACTGGCAACATAGAGGTTGTAACTCCCGTCATCGAAGAACTAGGTAAGTTTGAAGGCTGAAAAACGTGGACAACGTATCTAATTTATTACACCTCGAATATTCTGATATTATACCATATGGCTGAATATTTAACAACTATTCCACGAGTGCGCGTTGGATATGAGATAGTAGATAGCCAACGAGGCGCGTTTTATAATCATCTCATATGCAACAAGTACGAGTGGAATAATTGTTTTATTAAAAACGCGCACAAAATATCCAGAATTCTTCCCGACTTTATTTGTAAAAACAACCGATTTTCAGCCTGTTTTTCATTTTGGGCAAACATATTTGTAGAGCATAGTATAATGGCTCATATACCACGATGGATAAGCCAATCGGAGCTTTAGAATCGCATTATCCAATGATTCAGTTTTTAATAAGTGTCATTTATTTTTGCAGGGTGCTTTTATCATGGAATGATGTTAAATGATGGAGAAAGAATTCCACTTGGCTGCAAAGTATGGTGAGTGATATGTACCATTTACTAACTCATCTAGCCTGCGTAGCAGGCGCTTGGAATAAAGAACGGGCGCGCGCGCGAGAAGGAGACACGCGTGCATGGCTCTCTCTCGCGGGCCCGTTCTTTCTTGCGCCCACTACTTCCAAGCGCCAGCTTCGCTGGCTATAACTCATCAGGTTTTAGGGAACAGGGCCCGGTTCATAAAAGGCCGATAAGCACCAATCCAAAAGTAAAACGGTTCCGTTTTTTAAATTTTACCTTGTTTTGTATTGCTTAGAGCAACATTTTGTGTTATCATTACCGTATCTTGGGGTGAAGGCCCAACAGTATTTTGTAAGCTTGAGTTGCATGTCTATAGGGAAGAAAACCTTAATTAAAATTTAGCATTATCCTGGGTTAAACTTAACCATCTTTCAAGGAACCGGGCCCAGCTTTGTAACACACCGCTGATCCTATCACCCATACTACAGCCGCCACCCCTCTGAATATTATCATTATTTTTTCTCCATAGCTCTTGCTTTAACGGAAACCTAATGTGTGATGTCTCCAATTGCAACAAAGGTAATCATTTGACATTGTAGTCGCTTGCAAATTTGGTGGAATCTGGAATCTGAGAATGTTTGCTTGTGGAGTCCGGATTCCTAGGCTTTGGAATCCGCAATACAGCTCAAGGAATCCAGAATCCCACTACGAATTGAGTCAAGAATCTAAGTTACACTGACAAAAATTCCGGAATCCACATGAAATCTAAGACTGCCATGGAGTCCTTTACATTAAACGAGTAAAACTTGACGCTTTATACCTTAGATTATCCCATGGTTGCTAATTTGTAAGTTCACGGTTACCCTTGTCCCATAATTTTTCTCTTTCTTCTCAAACAAACTCGAGCGACACGAAACGAAAGAACATCTTGCGATCGTTGTCTTCATTTTTGTCTTCCACTTTGCGGATCTTTGTCACTGCCTAGCAGCTAAAGTTTGTTTGCGAGTGAATAAAGTAAGCCTCTGGAAACAGCGTAGTTCAAGGTAATTACATCGGAATTTGGCTTTTGAACTTTTTTCTCGCCCCATGTAAGGGGATCCAAGAAAGTCTTGGATTTTGGATTCCACACCGTAGGTTCCTGATTCCAGGTACTTGATTCCGGTCATTGTCAGTGGAAATGTATTCCTCAATGGGATTCCGTATTCCTTGCGCTTTATTCCAGATTCCAAAGCACAAGATTCTGGATTCCACAAGCAAAACTTTCCCGGATTCCGGAATGGAATGGAATGGGGCGACTCTTCTAAAACTAGAACGTTTATTAAACATGTTTATCGTCTTCGAAATTTGCAGAGTACCAGGCCCGTCTTGCTTTAGAGCTAAGCGGCTCGGGGTCTGGTGACGATGAGGACGGTGACGATAAGGAAAACTTAAGAGAAGCATCTGGGAATGGAGAAGTGTATCCGATTACCGGCGGGCTTAGACACAAAGAGGACTTTACTCCTTTGGAGGAATTAAGAGGGAAGAACACAAATGGTGTGGAAATGAAAGAGGAATTTGTTCCTTTCGGGAAGGAGCACGGCTCGGAGGAGGATAGCGGAGGCGGGGAAAGCGGAAGCGGAAGTGGAGATCATTTCGTTCCATATGACGAGGAAAAGAACAATGGAAAAAGCGGCGATAATGTCGCTTCTTTCGCCAGAAGAAGGCTTTAGTAATCTGGTTACGCTCTCGTAGCGAGTGTCACTCAAAGATGGGAATCTTCCCCCCTAGCAAATCACACTCCGCCGTTTAGGTTGGACTCAAGTAAATGACATAGCGAGGCATCGCACTCATCAATGGAATACCATTTAGCAAGAGTGACATGAAATATGACGGCATAAATGACCTCCCGTAGACAGAGATATAATATAACCTTAATTTAAATTGGTAATCAAACAATACTTTTATGCCAGATAATTAACTGGCCAAATTACCATGGAAATCGTTAAGATCTCATAACTGATTCTCACGTCACAAACAGGAGATAAAGTATGTTAGTGACCTAGAGGAACTTCAGTAAAGGATGAACTCTGGTTAGAATGACAGGGTGTTCCGTCGAAATAAATAAACTACAAAGTCAGACCCAATAGACTGCTCACAGTCTCTCTTTTTGATTTTCTCGTAAGGCCCGTCTAGTAAGTTAACTCCATAAACGCGTTAGAAATTAGGATGATGGAAAAGTGAAAAGACAGGCTATGCGCGTTTTGCGCGCCACTTGTTGCTTTTCTCCCAATTTTTCACTTCCGTGTATGATAACTGTAAAATAGTTTTAGTAGTGTATACGAAAGTACAGAATATACGGAATATTTCATACTAGAACATTTTGGTTTATACCTTGTAGCTAAGAAAACATGTGTAGCTTTCGTCAGTACCATTTTCACATGTACCGACTTTATCACCCTTACATATATACATGTGCGACCACATCCCATAAGCGACAACTTATCTAAAACACCAACATTTTCCCAGTCGAAGCCCTACAGTTGAAACCTCTCGTAAACGACTACCTCCTGAAAGCGAAGGTGACCACTTTTCAGCACTGACGGTTTAACTATTTTCTATCGTTTTCAACTCCTTGTAAGCGAACACTTCACGCATGATCTGGTCTAGCTCTATGTTTCCTCCATGCACTGTGTTACTTTGAGAACACGCGAGAACACGAAGAATTTTTAACAACAACATGGAACTATACTTATTAAAACTTAGAAATTGCATGGAATGAATTATCTTCTATAAAGTTGATGTGTCCAAATCTCTTCTTGGAAGAGAGCCCGTGTGGTCCGATTCTTCTTAGACCACCTCCCGTAAACGAACAGTTAGTCGTCGCATTTTGGGTGATCGCTTAAGGGAGGTTCAACTGTATTCAATTTAGTAATTCCACACTCATATACATCGTATCACAGTACCTGCGAATGGGTAAAATAAGATAAGTTGAAACGGAGCGAATAAACAAAGCTTATATACGTGGTATGTTTGTCAAACACGTTACACACTACTTTCGATATTTTGAATGTCATGCTTACTCTATTTGAAAATGGTTTCCCGGCAAATATACAGGGAGTTTAAGGTGGCCCGTTCCTATTTATATGCGTGTTGGTTATGTTTTTGATTCGCGTTTTTCAGAATGAAAGATTCAACCTATTACGATTTTTTGCATCCTTAGTAAATAATAAGTTGGTTGTATTAGTAATGGTAACAGGACTGAGTGGAGTCCAATTCGGTCTGTAATCATACTAGTGATTAACAAAATTGGACGACCGCGTAGTGGGAGTCCGATTTGTTTAATCACGAGTATGATTACAGACCGAATTGGACGACACGAAGTTCTGTTACCAATTAATCATAACTTTAACAAAATTTGTGATATATGAGGCTCCTTTTTTTATCAAAACACAAGAAATTCCGAGATTTTTTTTGCTAGCAGTGACAAAAAAAAGCCATTTAAGCGCGCGCGCGTGATGGCGCGTACTGTCCAATTACTTAGGTATGACGCGTACTGTCCTATTTAACTGTCCTATTAAGGCTGAAATCAGGGTAGTTGATAGCCAATCAGATTTTAGAATGTTGCTATAGTTATGATTAAAGCGCTAACTGTGTTCGCCGTAGTTGTCCGATTACTCATTTTCTTCCAACAATGCTCTGGGTAAGAACAACGTTTCAGTTAAGAGGTAGTTTGTCAGCTCTCTTCCGCTATTTGTGCGTTTACGTTCACAAATGTGTTAGCCGATCATTTTAGCATTAAATTTGACCGACATTTTGTGGAGCGATTTCTACGGTCACGATTGCCTTCAAGATTGCAGACATAAAACTAGAGAGCTCTGACGCTTATTTGCTGAAGTTAGGGAAAAATCTGTTTTGGGATTTCGAAGTTATTTTCATTTTTCGTAAAAATGAGGTTTTAAATATATGCCGATATCTCAAAAGTTTTTATACCTATAAGAAAATAAATAACATTTTCTTAAAGTTCCATCATTATTTATTAAGGATGCAAAAAAAAACGTAAAAATCGGTTGAATCTTTCATTCTGAAAAACGCGAATCAAAAACATAATCAACACGCATATAAATAGGAACGGGCCACCTTAAGCAACCACGACAAAGAAGGCACCGCGAACGTTAGAAAAACCAAAAACAGAGCAAAGCAAAAAAAGAAGAAGAAGAAGAAAATCAATATACCTTTTTAGGTTATATGTTTTGTTTTCCCATTTCAGGTAGCGTGATGGTACCCTAGTGAACTGTTTCTTTCAACTGTAGTCTTATGCACGTTTATATATACGCATAATTAACGAAAAGACAAAACGCAACTTCCCTGGAGAACATCAGGTGGTCTGAATTGGGAAAATAAAACATCCGAGCTGAAAAGGTCTATTGGGTTAATAAGCAAAACAAGATGTTCTGAAATAGAACCTTAGCCCCAATTCCCCGAATTCCATTATATGAGCCTTTAGTTACGTTTCACATTTTATGAATAGAATTCTACTCAGTATTTTTTCAACCAAACATTCAATTTCATCGTCATCTCACGTCATTCTTTAAACTGAAAAGACAAAGTAGTTACATCATAATGTGGGTGGCGGCACACTGTTTTGATTTGGGCATAGCCTGTGTAAAGACGTCCCACCTCCCTCGGGAAAAACTTCCTGAGGGAGGGGTGATGTCTGTACACAGGCTTATTTGGGCAGGGTTTCAACTGATTGTGAAAAACCCAGGAACAAAGAAATTACCGTCGATCCAACATTCTGTCATCATCATCATCATCACCACCAAGAATGAATGATTCATCATCATCATCATCATCATCGTCATCATTATTGTATTGCAGATCAGAAAATCTGGGCCAATCGTCTTTCTTCTTGGGTTTTCCCTGGAGGTCCTAAAACAGTCGAAGTGTGTTAATCAGATGTACTTACATATGCCAATCTAACAGCACACGAAATTTAAGGATAGACCTCTTTAGCTTGTATGTTTTGGTTGCCCAATGTGGGTCACGTGATTATACTTTAGACCGACTATTTCAAGCCACGACCATTTGAAAAAAAAACTAAGAGAAGCCCTCCATCCCCAGCTTCTATCCTAATGGCGTAACCTTCTTAGTTTTGAAAACTCTTATCGACAAACAAATACATTGTTTATAGGACACAAGATTTTAAGTGTGCAAGACAAACGTTTATTATTTGGAATGAATGCTAAGAACTCGTGGAATAACACTCCTGAAAAGGGAGACATATTTTAAGAATTTATCCCTCTGTAAGGAAATTTACTTCTGATTTATCATTGTAACACTCTGGCCAAAATCTCGACCCTGCAACCTGTTTAAGTGGAATGCAGTGTAATATCACCACTTCCTTCGAAATGTCGATAACCGATAATGCACAAGAATTCCGTGCAATCAATTTTTTCAGCGACACTTGTCATAACCCAACGGATATCACCTTCATTTCTAGATATTACGGGTCAGTTAAGAATTCATGAATTCAGATCTAATCGCGCCATATTCAGGTGTGCTATATAAAATCAGTTGATATACCTTGCAAACACTTCCATGGCAAACGATGCAGACATCTGGAGTCAGGGAAACGGGAGGGCGACAAAAAATATTCATAAAGGCCCAGTCGGTGGTTGTCTTTATCAAGGAAGAATTTCAATGACTTGGTAACAACGCCCTACATAATACCCCCTTCCTTACCATTTAATAATGACATTTGTTTTCTTTAACCTGGTGTGGGGCTGTGCAGCAATGGCTTAATCAACAGGTGCACAGGAAAGCGAGATCAGCGATGCGCAAGGGAGAACACGCAAAAGGATAGAGGTAGCGCCACCGCTCTAGCTTTTATCCCCAAATTTTTCATGCACCTGCTACGCAAGATACCGCAAGTAACTTAAGATACCACTCGTAAAAAGGAAAAACATACGTGATAAGACGTTATATATATTCCACGTTGTGCGTCCGATATAGCATCAACTTCTTCGCGCGACAGTTTGACGTCTTTGAGGTCCACTTGTAGTAGTTCTTCAAGGTAATGAAGACTTCGCACGACATCACCGACCCCTTTTCCGATTGGATTAAATCCTAGCTGAATGGTTTGTAGTCTTGGCACTGATCTTAGCTCTTGAGCCAAGGCTTTAGCTTCTTTTTGACCTGTTCTTGTTTTTTCTATGTTTAGATGTTGCAGATCAGGTATGCGATACAGTTGTCGAGCAAGGTCAGTGATTCCTTTACCAAGTGGATTGTGGGACAAATCAAGAACTGTTAGCCGAGGAACATGTTTTAGTGAAGACGCTAAACGTGAACATTCTCGATCATCCATACGGACTCGAGACAAAGTTAAATACGTCAATAGTGGAACATGGCAAAGGCTTGCAGCCAAAATTCTTACACTACCGTGGAAAGGACAGCGGGACACTTTCAACGAGTACATGTTGGGCGCTTGACGAGTTGAACTGGCTAAGAGAGCAACATCGCCGTCTGACATTTCAAGATCGTACAGTACTAATCTACCAAGGTTTTCGGTGAAGTTGATGTGGGATACAACATCATTTTCCACTCGTATGTGCTTTATAATGACCTCTTGTGGAGAAACTGCAAAAGACAACATGTCGTTTATGTACGATAACTCTTCACTTGTCCACATAACGAAAACCTCAATTTCTCTGACTAATGAAAAACAGTGACCTTCAGGAAGCTCAGCAAGGTTCCGCGTTCCTCTCGGAATAGACTCATACAATGCTGATGTAAGGTCCCTCAGCATTTCTAAATAGTTGCGACGAAAAGTCCTGCATATTGTAGTGAAGTAAAGAAAGAGCCTGTCCCCTTTACGTTTTAGAAAGAAGTGTTCCGTCTGAAAGGCCGAGACTTCACACATTTGAAGATAATGACAGGCTTTGATTTTAAGGGCAGAACAGGTAAGCACTACAGCGTCTACATCTTGAGATATTGAAACAAGGTCAGCAAAGTCGCCATGCTCGAAAAACACATAGTTCGGTAAAGGAGAAGATTGCAGTAGATGCTGAGAGGCAACGTTTTCGATGTTATAGTTATTCACTGATATAACACCATCTGTGGCAGAGAGAAACAAAGGATAGATGTCTCGCCTGGATGACACCGAACAACTGATTAAACACTCCAAACTTAAATCCCGCAACAATCTTTGGTGCAGTGACAGATCGTCCAGAGAAGGCGTCTTAGAAAACTGGCACTCTGTCAGACATTCCTTTTCTCCAAGAGACCTAAGAAGGTTGAAGACTGCTCTCGCTCCTTCCGTAGACCACTGGCACAGAAATCGAAGTACTTCCTTCATCTCTAACGCCTTGCTGAATGAATTAATCCCTGCGCCAATAGTGGGTATCTCGCTTTCTTTCATATTTAGCATGTTCATCAAATACTTTGCAGCCAGAAACTCCTGTATTGATTTGTGAAGAAATACTATGGTTTTGGTAGTATCTGGACTTGACATTTTAGAAAACTGAAAGAGACCTGAACGGATCATTTTGTCAGCGAGGTCATCACTTTGAAGTTTAAGGTTTTCAAGATCAACATATACGGAGTTTTTCAAAAGAGCTTCAAACGCCAACTTTCCTAAGGCGGTAATCTCTTCACTGAAAGCATGGAGGACGTTTTTATTATTCAACGGTGGGCTGTCGGGATTCTTCAAGCTCATGTGACAAAGCAAAGTCTCGACAAATCTATCATGCAGTTCCAGCTTGGATGTTGGTAGTTTTTTGACATACCTGTTCTTCCAAATCAAGCAAAGCATCAAAAGAAGAAGAGGAATCTCCGCTAAGCTCCAGAGGTTCTCATCGTTTAGGTAACAGACAAATAATTCCAGCTCTCTTTCGCTGTCGAGAAACCTCCGAGCAAAATCGTTCACTTGTTCCTTATGGACAAACCCTTTGATCTCGTACAGCACATTGCTTGGGATAATAAGTTCGTCGCTCTCCAGTTGTCTGGTCGTCATTAACACGTGACAATCTCTTAGCTGTTTCCCTCGCCATATCTCACGAATCAATGTCCCATTCGCACTGTACTCGTCGTAGCCATCTAGTACAAGTAACACCCTTTCTTGGTGGCTGCGAACGTAATCATAAACGCTCTCAGCTGAAATCGATCCATCAACAGCAAAAAGGTCAGAAGCTTTTATTAAAGAAGGCATGTCTTGGGCATCCAACGCATTTCGCAACCTTACCACAAGTAAAACATCGAACCGTTTCAAGACTTCTTCCTTTTCGTTCGCCCAGTCGACGGCAATTTTCTGAGAAAAGGTCGATTTTCCGATACCAGTCCTTCCGTAGACAAGTATCCTTTTAGGGCTGGTAGAACGTCCATAACCTTCGAATACCTCGGTATAGTCGTTAATTTCCTGATTGGTTGCTCCGTTGGGTCTCTTTACCTGTCTCCACCAGGATAATTTGGTGTAAACGTCTTCGATGTTGACAATGCTATCTTTCTCCCAAGGGGTGATTCTAACCTGGCTCATGGTGGTGTTATAGTGGGAGCGCAGCTGCCTTTGACACTCTTGAACGAAGATTGGATCTGTATGCGAGTAAAATGGGACATTGAAATGAATTATTTTTCCTTTGAAAATTCCTTAGTTAGCTAATATAGATACAAAACTGTCTGCAACCTGATTGGTAGGGTGCTTGACAGTTCATTCCAAATGTTGTGCAAAATCGTAAAATTGAGTGCAGAAAGTTGCCAAGTACGCAAGGCCAATCAAATAAGCTGTTTTCAGATACGACTGTTATCGAGCTAAGAATGAGTTGGCTAAATGAGTCACAAACACTTCTTATCAGCTTGCAATGCAGTAAAAGTTGTCAATACTCATAATGTCGCTTTGTAGTTAGACTTAGCGATACCCTCTCACTCCATGTTAGGTAATCCGGGTTACAAAAAAAACACAGAAAAACACAGGCGGAAAACACAGTCCTGGGCTTGGGAGTGCGGAATTCAGCTCTCCAGGAATCTGGAATCCTGGAAATGATTGGAATTCGGAATCCAAGTTCCGCTGACAAGGAATTTGAAATCCGGTACCTGAAATCCGAAATCCACAGCGTGGAATCTAGAATCCAAGACTCTCTTGGATTGCCTTTTGATTTCTTCTTTATTCTTTGTCTCTGGTGAGGTGTATCTCAGGACCTGACATTAATTATACATTGTCAATCTGAGACATCGATAGTATTAGATAAGTTTAAGGCGTCATATTTTGGTCATAACTTACCGTTTTCACTTAGCATCGACTTTTCTGCAGGCTGCGGCAGCGCCGCCTTCAGTTCATCCAGCTTCTCCACCATCTCACTGAGCGCATCTTTGATATGTTCATCCACTTTCCATTGGTTCAGAAGGTTTTTGTAGTGTTCCTCAATGACAGGGTCCATACAGGCATTTTCGAGAAGGTCGATTGAAGGTCCATATGTCGCCCCTCCCAGTCTTACCAAAGTAGCCTTAATGTCCGTCCAACAGCTTGCAAAGGTAGCATCATCAACGGAGGCTTGACTGGTATGACCATACACTGTATTTCTGTACCACTTTATACGAGCAATATCAGCTTCGGGCGTTAAATCTGTAGCAGGCGGAAGATTGTCCCACCCAGTCACTGGAGGAGTTAAACCACAGATGTTTCTCAACAGAACCATTAGCAGGGTGATGTCAAAGTCCCTTGATGAAACTGAAACGGCGACGACGGGGGGATACAGTTTGTCCCATTGCGAAGGTTTCAAAACTCTTCTCGCCTTAAGTGTTGTTAGCGTGGTATGTACTGCAGGACTCGACAAATAACTGTTAAGGGTAGCTTGTGGACAAATACTGTCAAATTTCTGTCTTAGGACTTGTGACCCAACATCTACCAGAAGACGACACAGCCTTGCATAGTTAGTGGTTTCCTTTGTAGAACGAAATATTGGCACTGAAGAAGCCATGGGCAGATGAACAGTTTCTTCTAAAAAAATTGAAAACAGGCGTTTAGTTTTGTGGACTTTGCTCTGCGTTTTTTATTGAAAAGATCCCTTTTAGTAATGTTCATTCCTCCTCGTATTTCAAAGATTTTTGAATATGCCCAGTTGATGTTCTACGTTATCCACAAGCATTTGAATTAACAGAAAACAGATAAAGTTTGTTTAACCCTATCAGGACAGGGCTTTTTTTGCTTCCTGCGACTGAAGGAGTTCAGAGGCCCCTCTATGATGCGGCCACCAAAATTACACAGAATGTCCTCCCCATCTCCAACATAGAGCCATAACGTAATTCACACAATGACGTAATTTCACGTCATTATTAGGTCACAGTTTTGAATTCATTAGCAAAATCCAAAAATTCCTCAAGGTGGCAATAAAGCGAAAAATATTTTATAAAGAGTGAGGTGTCTGATAAAATCAAGAAGTTGGTTAACATGTTAATAATTTTAAGACAAGCAGTGATGTCATGATGACGTCATTTATTTCAGATGAAGGAACTAGAACCATCCGCCATCTTGGATCCGCCATTATGAATTGATCGAATATATTACATTATTCTTTTTAAAAACCCGTATAAATCAAGGTAATCGAGATAATTCAGAGGGAGAAGATCACTGTTGGACATAGAACCCAGTATCTGCCATTTGGTCATTTTAAAATCATGTTTTTTTCTCCACTTAGTCACTGACAAGCCTGGATTACATTAACATTTATGATACATAAAAAAATAGTAATAATACATAATAAAAATAATGTTGAATAAAGAGAAATGCAATAATTCAAAAATAGACATAAAATCTTTTTTAAATAAAAAATGCAAGTTTTGAAAAATATGGCTGTCAAATACTGGTTGCCAATTGAGAACGTCAATGCTGACGTACACGTGACGACGACTTTAAAATGCTGCCCGCAAAATTTTAGAGAAAGTCGCTCACAGAAAAAGTCGTTTTGAAGTTATTCAACTTTAACGCTTTTGACGGATTCAAAAGCTCCCTCGGTCTGAAGTTAAAAATGAGCAGATACACTGCGTTTTGTAGTATATTGACACTGAACCTCTGAGTTGACTTTTGTGACGCTAGCATCGTATCATTTGAGTGTCACGTTAACCATTTTGCTGTATTTATCGATGCCAGAGAGGGTAGGGGGAACTAGAAGACGTTGCGTGACTTGACGTTCTTTCAGTCGAGCGGTTTTAGTGTACTTCATTTCACCTTTTCAGTGTTATTCACTTTTATTAACGCCTGCACTTCGCATTTTTACTTGACTGCTTAGTACCTCGATTGGGTTTTCATGCCAAAAGTCCTTGTAGAGTCTTTTTCTTGCAAAACATAATCGTGGCTGAAAAAAAATCCTAATACACCTATCACTTCCTGTTTCACTTTCTCTTTGTTGTCTTGAAAGACCTCAAGCTTGGTATTGTTATAGAATTACGCATTGTTGGCTTTCACACGACGTCACCAAAATTCAAACTAAAAAACTATCGATCCTACCGAGATTTTACTTTCACGATGTATTAGAGCAGCCGAAAACCAATTTTCATGCAAATTTTCGCTTCAAAAGGGTTCTTGGTTTTGTGGTAGAGTACGCTTGAATTTCTAATCTTTTGCGTGACGCGGCATTTACATGACGGCCAGGTTAAAAAATGACTTATTTCAGGACATTTTGCTATCTAAACAGTTCGTGGATTAGAAAACGTATTACTTAAATGTTTATGAGTTTCTCGAAGAATAAATTCACACTCTTGTAGCAAAACTCGGTAACAAATGTTTCTGTTGGTTTCCGTCCGCCATATTGGAGCTCATTCAGGTGTCACCACCAGCAGGGCGTCTCCATACAAATCTCTATTGGGTAAGTTTGGGTAAAACATTTCTTCGGATATCTCGTATACGAAATATTCTTCTGACCTGAATCTTGGCGAGGGTCTTTGTATATGTACCTCCTTTCATTTCCCAGATTCTGGACTTTATCTATTGAACGGTTTTGATTTTGATTTTGATCTATTTTGAATGGCGTGACACTGAAAACCAGAATTGATATTCCATCAGGCTTCAAATGCACAATTGTCTCGTAAACGTTTGTGCTTGTTTCAAGACAAAAAAAAAAACACTATCGAATTTGACTCTTTACGTAAAATTAGTTATCCAACATAAGAATACATTAAATACATTTAAGCCGAAAGCAAATCCTAGGGGGCCGGAACAGCTGAAAGAAGACACTGGTTCTGCTCGAAGATTTTCATTACTACTGATACAACTTATAACATCATTAAAATACGGTATAAATGGTTGGAGGCAATTCAAAGAAGAAAGTAATCGAGTTAATCTGTTACATTACGAAATAGCTGAGAAATAATGGTTTGTATACACATGGGAGATGAGGAACGAGGTCGAATATTAGACGTGTTTGTTAATTAGGCGAGTGAAACGTAAAAGCGTTCGACCTTTTTGTGTGTTTTCTAAAATTAAAAACAGTGTATTCCAGTCGTTGCAATGTAGCTGAAAGCAAAACGTTTCAATTACAAAGGGAGCTAGAAATCACTGTCGTCCACCAGTATAAACTGGAGACAGGTAGTGACTATGCGCAGGGGATATGAGGAAGGAAGTTGAATTAATGGAGACCCATGGCCTTTTGTATCTTACCTAAAGAGAACAGTCTATACCAGTCGTTGCTGTGAAGCCGGAAAGCAAAACGTTTCTGTCAGAAAGAGCTAGGGATCGGCGTCACATGCAAGTACGACAAAAGGAACTTTTCCTTGAACTCCCACTTGGATGAGTGATCATGTGACCTCTTTTTACTGTGCCACGTACGGAGCCGTTTTGTCTTACTTCACTTCGCTTCACTTCACTTCTTTTCTTCCTCGAAACGGCTGTTATCGCATTTGAAACACATATCCTTTTCCGATTTTAGCGAATGGCAGCTATGTTGTTATGTTGCGGAAAACTGTTTTGACTTGCAGCCTAGAAAGATTAAAAGAAAGATTACAAATACATTTCGGAATGAATGAACTTAAAAGGAATTGGTTTAAGGTCGGTGCGAAAGGAGCATTTTAGTATATTCACGAGCGTGTCTGCTCGCGAGTGTCAAAGTCACGTTTGTGGAAAAAGTTGGGATAAGATTTATGTGTGTTGTCATATTGATTTTATTCCTGAGTAAAGGATTGCAGTATGTACTCCGCTTGTGCAGGTTAATGTACGCTGTTGTTCGAGACTTTATCTGACATACCGTAAAATTCCGAAAATAAGCCCCGGGGCTTATATTTTTCAAAGGCCCTTTTTGAGGGGCTCAGTTTTGGAGGGGCTTATATTCGGAGGGGCTTATGTACGGAGGGAAATTTGCGTTACAAAATCGATTGGCCTAGCTTGTGGTGGGAAGGAATTACCATTTTTGCATTGTTTTACTTTGTATTCGAAAGCAAATTCCCAGTACAACCCCCACGGGGGCTTATATTCGGAGGGGCGATTTAAGGGACGGTTTTGTGCGTTACGATTTTGGGGGGCTTATATTAGGAGGTGCCAGGAGCCGATATTCGGCTCCTGGAGGGGCTTATTTTCGGAATTTTATGGTATGGAAATGTACGAATCATTGTGATTTTTTTAGTGTGGGCCTTTTGCGAACAATGTGTATTCTATCTTGTGTGACATTTGTTTGACGAGAGGATCGAAATGCACCAATCATGGAGCGAGAATTGTAACTGCATGTTTCCTAAGAGGGGATGTTACTAAAACAGGGAGCGGGGGGCGGGGAGCGGGGAACGGGGGAACGGAAGTCTGGGAACAAGTAGTCAGCGGTAACCTCCATAAAAATCCAAAATGGCCGATAAGGATCCCGGTAAGATGGATGATAAAGATATTTTACTTGAACTGTATGCCCATGCATGAGGTGCCTTGAAATAATGCGGAGGTAATAACTTCATGACCTTTCTGTGTTTTAAGAAACAATTATCCGTAGGAAACAAAGTATGCTCTGACAGCAGTTGAAAGAAGCTATTGGGGACAAAAACTATCAAAGCACAGCCATATTTGGAACTCAAGCGAATCTATACTGAGTCTAACACACAAAGCAATGAACTACTTTTGCCTGACGCGTTTCGTACGGTTTTGGCTTAAATACATGCTGAAAGATAACCTAGATCGAAGCAGCCAGGTGTATTTCCTTGTCAGTAAAGAATTTTGGGCTCATCCTCGGTGTAAAAATCTGTGAAACTCACGAGTGACGTAAAACAATGAATACAAAGAAGCCACTGAAAAGTCAACACAATAGAGCCACAGAAAATAATAGCTAGAAAACAAAAAAAATAGTTCACCGGTTTTTACACTGAGGTATACCCGAATTTTGGTAGTAGAGCTCCTTCCTTTGACGTTATGCTAATTTTTCCAAAATAATGCGCACTATACATGCCTCCACGACTAGCACATTTTAGTTTGAATTTATCGCATCTTTTGAACGTAAAACATTGATAATACTCAAACTAAAATGTACTAGTCATGGATATATGTATTGTCCGCATTAATTTGGAAAAACTAGCATAACGTCAAAGCAGTGAATTTTGTAGCGCTGATTTTTGACCGATTCGTAGGATAGGTTTGATCTTGAAATTTCAGGCTGTTGCAGTGAATCAATCTTAATGAAAGTTTCAGACATTATTCAGTATTATATACATTATGAAGATTATGTGAAGAGATTTAAAACAATTCGTTCGAGTCGTTTCACAGATATACAAAAAGCGCTAAAAGTTCAAATTTTGAATGAAGCTGCACTTATACAGGTGGTGAGAAAACGGGTTAGTTTTCACGATCGCAAGAACGAAAATACACCAAAATTTCCGAAATATTATACTAAGCAGCATTCTCACGCTACTTAAGAATAATTAGCGTCATTTATAACGTTTCTATGAAATAATCTATCACGGCTACTGAAAGTTTAAGGTTTGAAATATATTTTCGTTTCAGTAGAATTCAAACATACAGAATTTTTTACTTCATACGGAAGTTATTTGCTAAACACCAAACTTTAAGTTCCTAGTGTTGGATTTTCAGTAGCTGGTCTAGATCGCGTAAAATTAGGTGTTTATCTTTTTCAAAGTTTTTTGTTTATTGTTGTCATAACAACATCGATTTTACTAAAATCTACATTTTGACAAATTTCAATCTATAGTCAATCATTGGTTAAAATTTTATAGCGATCAGACAAGGATAAAATTACTTTTAATGCGATTGAAAAAAAATCGGTATGGCGTCTGAAAAACTATATCGAAACACCTTAAATAGGTAATTAAACATTACGTTTATGCCAGTTAATTAACTGGCCAAACTACCATGAAAATTGTTAAGATCTTATAAATCATTCTCACGTCACAAACAGGAGGTACAGTATGTTAGTGACCTAGAGGAACTTCAGTAAAGGATGAACGCCGGTTAGAATGACAGGGTGTTCCGTCGAAATAAATAAACTGAAGTCAGACCTAATAGACTGCTCACAGTCTCTCCTTTTAATTTTCTCTTAAGAACCGTTTAGTAACACAAACACGTTGGCGTGGTGGAAAAGTGAAAAGACAGGCTATGCGCGTTCTGCGTGCCACTTGTTGCTCTTCTCCCAATTTTTCACTTCCGTGTATGATAAGCTGTAAAATAGTTTTAGCAGTGTATACCATAGTACAGAATATGCGGAATATTGTCTGACATTTCGGTTTATACCTTGTAGTTAAGAAAACATGTGTAGCTTTCGTCAGTACCACTTAATCACCCTTACATATATACAGTCGAACCTCCATGTGCGACCACCTCTCGTAAGCGACCACCTCCCACAAGCGACAACTTATCTAAAACACCAACATTTTCCCGGTTGAAGCCCTACATTTGGAACCTCTCGTAAACGACTACCTCCTGTAAGCGAGGGCGGCCACTTTGTAGGACGACCGGTTTAGAATTTTCCATTCTTTTTAACCTCCTGTGAGCGACCGCGACCACTTTTTGGGACTGACGGTTTAATAATTTTCTATCGCTTTTAACCGGCTTGTAAGCGACCACTTCACCCATAGTCTGATCTAGCTCTATGTTCCCTCCATGTACTGCGTTACTTAGCGTACACGAAGAATTTTTATCAACAACATGGAACTATACTTATTAAAACTTAGAAATTGCATGCAATGAATTATTATCCTCCATGAAGTTGATGTGTCCAGAGCTCTTCTTGAAAGTGACCCCCTGTGGTCCGATTCTTCTCCAACCACCTCCCGTAAACGAACAGTAAGTCGTCGCATTTCGGGTGATCGCTTAAGGGAGGTTCAACTGTATTTAATGTGGTTTATTCCACACTCCTACATCGTATCACAGTACCCGCGAATGGGTAAAATAAGACAAGTTGAAAGAAAACGAATAAACGAAGCTTATATACATGGTATGTTTGTCAAACACGTTACACACTACTTTTTCGTTATTTTAAAAGTCATCCTCGCTCTATTTGGAAATGGTTTCCTGGCACATAAATAAGGAGTTTAAGGCCCGGTTCAGACTCCGAACTTAGGCCGACCCAAATTATTTAGATCGGCTGCATTGATTCAGACGCCGATCTTAATTGCAGTTGAACTAAGTTCAAAAGGCGAAAAATGCTCATTTCGGTCAAACTGCTTACCTGAAATATTTATAAGTCTTATAATAGTTTATGCATTTGGTTCGGTACACGAAAAGATCTGAAAAGTTCGGCGTCTGAATCAAAGCCGTTCTAAAGTCGCTCCAAAGGCGAAATTCCCGGCTGGGCTAGGCGAAAAGAACGGGTGAGCCGTTCCAAATTGAAACAGGCGTTCCTAATTGATTCAGACGCCGAAATTTCAATGTATTAGTTTCGGCTCATGACAATTTCGGCGTCTGAACCGGGCCTAAGCAACCACGTCAAAGAAGGCAGCGCCAACGTTAAAGAAAAACAAAAAACAAAACAAAGCAAAAAAAAGGGACAATCGATAGACCTTTTTAGCTTGTATGTTTTGTTTTCCCATTTCAGGCCGCGTGATGGTACCCTATAGCTAGGGAACTGTTTTTTTCAACTGTCCTATTACGCACGTGCATCCACGTGAATATGTATGCTTAATTAATGAAAAGACAAAAGGCAAATTCCCTAGAGAACATCAAGTGGTCTGAATTGGGAAAACAAAGCATACAAGCTAAATGGTCTATTGGGTTAATAAGCAAAACAACAACTCTGCACGTGCATCAGTCTTTTGGGTAAATATTTTAACCAGGTTGAAACAAGCGTGACAAAGTTTCACGCAAAGTCTTGTTATAGTGACGTGTTCGCTGCCGTCGTCGACGTCATCTTTGCTAAAACTCTGGAATGTGACAGCGCGGGCCTCGTATCTTTCAGTACATCCTAAAACACCACCAGCTAGGTGTAATCATGAATTCCAAACATCCGGACTTAGATTTCACTATGGATTCAAAATCTGTTTACGGATTTCAGTGAAAAAAATCGATATCATTTTCATCAAAAATAAAACGCAAGCAGCGGTGATAAACAATGCGAGTTTTCGCACTTTTATATATAGTCTCGTCATTTACTTTAACGGTCATTTAAGATCACTTTTGAAAATGTATGTTGAATAGCACACGAAACGTCAAGTTTATAAAAATGCGAAAACTCACAATGTTTATCACAGGTGTTTGTGTTCTATTTTTTATCAAACTACGATGGCCCAAGAACAAAAGTCTCTACGATATCAGTATTTTTTTTGATTTTTCAAAGAAACAAACCCTAATGGTACCTCACTCCGCACTAGCCTCCAACGGAACAGAGCTATTCTTCGATAACAGACATATTGTTCTTAAATATAACCTTAAAACCCATTTCCCGACTTCCATCGCCTGGGGGTGGGGTTGCTATTTTGTAAACATTCAATTAATTTCATCGTCATCTCTCCTCATTCATTAAATTGGAATTAAATTGGAAAGACAAAGTAGTTACAGGAGCCCATAACCCGGAGCGAGCAACACCCAAACTAGACCTATGTCACGGCGTTTTTACGGACCAGTTTATTTTTAGACACATTTTAGGGCACTTTTTCCAGCAAAAATAGAATCTCCACCATGTCTTTGAGCACATTCGAAGTATAATTTATCAAAAAGGAAAACTAAACGTTATTAAAAGGCAAAAAATATCATTTTTAGGTCTGTAGGTTTTGCTGACTGTTTGTGGAATTTAAAAGATATTCAAAATTCGCGCCAAAACCGTTCTAAAAATAAACTGGTCCATGAAAACGCCGTGACAAGAGTGCATGGAAGTTTCTCGCTCCAGGTTATGGGCTCCTGGTAGTTACTAATTTGCGTGGAGGCTAACTGTATTGATTTGGGCAGGGTTTCAACTGACCATGGAAAATTCACCACAGCAGGAAGATGAGCACAGTCCATCCAGTTCTGTGTAATCATTATCATCATCATCATCACCACCAAAAGTGCATGAAATGAATGATTCATCATCATCATCATAATCATCATTATTGTAATGTGGATCAGCGAATGCGGGCCAATCGTCCTTCGCCTTGGGTCTTCCCTGGAGGTCCTAAAACAGTCGAAGGATGTTAAGCAGATGTTCTTACATATGCCAATCTAACGGTACACGAAGTTCATGGATAGACTGGATAGACTCTTTAGCTTGTATTTTTTTTGTTTTCTTTAGACAACTGTTTCACGCCGAGACCATTTGAAAAAAAGAAAGGAAGAAAAAGAAAAAAAACTAAGCGAAGCTCCTTCAGCCTCCACTTCTATCCTAACGGCGTAACGTTCCTAGCTTAAACTCTTATCGACAGACAAGAGAATTGTTTAAGGGGCACATAATTTTTAAGTGTCCCATGACACATGTGAATGGATGCCAAGAATTCGTGACATAACACTCTTGAAAAGGAAGATATATTTTGAGAATGAATCCCCCTGTAAGAAAATATAACTCTGATTTATCACGGTAACACTCTGGCCAAAATCTCAACCTTGCAACCTGCTAAAGTGGAATGCAGTGTAATATCACAATATACATTACACTGCATAATATCGATAACCACTAATGCACAAGAATTCCGTGCGGCCACACCCAATGGATATCACCTTCCTTTCTAGTACGGGTTAGCTAAGAATTCATATATGAATTCACATCGACGCTAATCGCGTTACATTCAGGTGTGCTATATATAATCAGTTGATGTGCCTCGAAAACACTTCCACGAGACATCTGGGGTCAGGGAAAAGGGAAGGCGACAAAACATATTCATAAGGCCCAGTTGGTGGTTGTCTTTATCAAGGAAGAATTTCAATGACTTAGTAACAACGCCCCATTTAATAACCCCTTCCTTACCATTCAATGGTGACAAAGTTTTCTTTTTAAGCTAGCATGGGACTGTGCAGCAACAGCAGCATGGGGAGCGAGATCAGCGATGTGCGAGGGAGGACTCGCAAAAGCAAAGCAGTAGCGCCGCCGTTTTAGCTTTTACCCCTAAAGTTTTCATGTGTCTGCTACGCAAGATACTACCGAAATTAACTTAAGATATGACTAGTAAAAAGGAAAACATACGTGATAAGAGGTTATATATATTCCACGTTGTGCGTCCGATATAGCATCAACTTCTTCTTGCGACATTTCTACGTCTTTGAAGTCCACTTGTAGTAGCTCTTCAAGGTCATGAAGACTTCTCGCGAGATCACTGACCCCTTTTCCGATTGGATTTAATCCTAGTTGAATAGTTCGTAGTCTTGGCACTGATCTTAGCTCTTGAGCTAAGGCTTTAGCTTCTTTTTCACCTGTTCTTGTTTTTTCTATGTTTAGATGTTGCAGATCAGGAATGCGATACAACTGTCGAGCAAAGTCAGTGATTCCTTTACCAAGTGGATTGTTGGACAAATTGAGAACTCTTAGCCGAGGAACATGCTGCAATGAAGACGCTAAAAAGGAGCATTCTTGATCATCCATACGGACTCGAGACAAAGTTAAATATATCAACAGTGGAACATGGCGAAGATTTGCAGACAAAATCCGTATACTACCATGCAAAGGACAGCGGGACACTTTCAATGAGTACATGTTGGGAGCTTGACGAATTGAACTAGCTAAGAGAGCAGCATCGTCCTCTGACATTTCAAGATCGTACAGAACTAATCTACCAAGGTTTTCGGTGAAGTTGATGTTAGATACAACATCATTTTCTACCCGTATGTGCTTTATAATGATGTCTTGCGGAGACGCTGCAACAGACAACATGTCGTTTATGTACGATAACTCTTCACTTGTCCACATAACGAAAACCTCAATTTCCCTGACTAATGAAAAACAGTGACCTTCAGGAAGCTCAGCAAGGTTCCGCTTTCCTCTAGGAATAGACTCATACAATGTCGATGTAAGGTCCCTCAGCATTTCTAAATAGTTGCGACGAAAAGTCCTATAGATTCGAGTGAAATAAAGAAAGAGCCTGTCCCCTTTACGTTTTAGAAAGAAGTGTTCCGTCCGAAACGCCGAGACTTCACACATTTGAAGATAATGAAAAGCTTTGATTTTAAGGGCAGAACAGGTAAGAACTACAGCGTCTACATCTTGAGATATTGAAACAAACTCAGCAAAAGTGCCATGCTCGAAAAACACATAGTTCGGTAAAGGAGAAGATTGCAGTAGATGCTGAGAGGCAACGTTTTCGATATTATAGCTATTCACTGATATAACACCATCTGTGGCCGAGAGAAACAAAGGATAAATGTCTCGCCTAGAGGACACCGAACAACTGATTAAACACTCCAAACTTAAATCCCGCAACAATCTTTGGTACAGTGACAGATCGTCCAAAGAAGGCGTCTTAGAAAACTGGCACTTTGTCAGACATTCCTTTTCTCCAAGAGACCTAAGAAGGTTGAAGACTGCTCTCGCTCCTTCCGTAGACCACTGGCACAGAAATCTAAGTACCTCCTTCATCTCTAAAGCCTTGTTAAATGAATTAATCCCTGCGGCAGTAGTGGGTATCTTGCTCTCTTTCACAGTTAGCGTGTTCATCAAATACTGTGCTGCCAGAAACTCCTGGATTGATTTGTGAAGAAATACTATGGTTTTGGTAGTATCTGGACTTGACATTTTAGAAAATTGAAAGAGACCTGAACGGATCATTTTGTCGGCGAGGCCATCACTTTGAAGTTTAATGTTTTCAAGATCTACATATACGGAGTTTTTCAAAAGAGTTTCAAACGCCAACTTTCCTAAGGCGGTAATCTCTTCACTGAAAGCATGGAAAACATTTTGGTTATTCAACGGTGGGCTGTCGGGATTCTTCAAGCTCATGTGACAAAGCAAAGTCTCGACAAATCTGTCATGCAGTTCTAGCTTGGATGTTGGTAGTTTTTTTACATACCTGTTCTTCCAAATCAAGCAAAGCATCAGAAGAAGAAGGGGAATCTCCGCTAAGTCCCAGAGGTTCTCATTGTTTAGGTAACAGACAAATAATTCCAGCTCTCTTTCGCTGTCGAGAAACCTCCGCGCAAAATCGTTCACTTGTTCCTTGTGGACAAACCCTTTGATCTCATACAGCACATTGCTTGGGATAATAAGTTCGTCGCCCTCCAGTGGTCTGGTCGTTATTAACACGTGACAATCTCTTAGCTGTCTCCCTCGCCAAATCTCACGAATCAATGTCCCATTCGCACTGTACTCGTCGTAGCCATCAAATACAAGTAACACCCTTTCTTGGTGGCTGCGAACGTAATCATAAACGCTCTCAGCTGAAATCGATCCATCAACAGCAAAAAGGTCAGAAGCTTTTATTAAAGAAGGCATGTCTTGGGCATCCAACGCATTTCGCAACCTTACCACAAGTAAAACATCGAACCGTTTCAAGACCTCTTCCTTTTCGTTCGCCCAGTCGACGGCAATTTTCTGAGAAAAGGTCGATTTTCCGATACCAGTCCTTCCGTAGACAAGTATCCTTTTAGGGCTGGTAGAACGTCCATAACCTTCGAATACCTCGGTATAGTCGTTAATTTCCTGATTGGTTGTTCCGTTGGGTCTCTTTACATGTCTCCACCAGGATAATTTGGTGTAAACGTCTTCGATGTTGACAATGCTATCTTTCTCCCAAGGGGTGATTCTAACCTGGCTCATGGTAGTGTTATAGTGGGAGCGCAGCTGCCTTTGACACTCTTGAACGAAGATTGGATCTGTATGCGAGTAAAATGGGACATTGAAATGAATTATTTTTCCCTTGAAAATTCCTTAGTTAGCTAATATAGATACAAAACTGTCTGCAACCTGATTGGTAGGGTGCTTGACAGTTCAATTCAAATGTTGTCCAAAATCGTAAAATTGAGTTCAGAAAGTTGACAAGTACGCAAGGCCAATCAAATAAGCTGTTTTCAGATACGACTGTTATCGAGCTAAGAATGAGTTGGCTAAATGAGTCACAAACACTTCTTATCAGCTTGCAATGCAGTAAACGTTGTCAATACTCATAATGTCGCTTTGTAGTTAGACTTAGCGATACCCTCTCACTCCATGTTAGGTAATCCGGGTTACAAAAAAACACAGAAAAACACAGGCGGAAAACACAGTCCTGGGCTTTGGAGTGCGGAATTCAGCTCTCCAGGAATCTGGAATCCTGGAAATGATTGGAATCCGGTATCCAAGTTCCGCTGGCAAGAAGGAATTTGAAATCCAGTACCTGAAATCCGTAATCCACAGCGTGGAATCTAGGGGTCCGTTCCTTTGACATGATCCGGATCAGGATCAGTGATCCGAGATCATTTGGATCATGGTAGATCAAATGATCGGATGAATCCTTGTCCAGAGTGGATTTATCGGTTCATTTGATCTACCATGATCCGAGTGATCTCGGATCACTGATCCTGATCCAGATCATCCCAAAGGAACGCACCCTAGAATCCAAGACTCTCTTGGATTACCTTTTGATTTGATTCTTTGTCTCTGGTGAGGTGTACCTCAGGACCTGATATTAATTGTACATTGTCAATCTGAAACATCGATAGTATTAGATAAGTCTAATGTAGAGTGTATTAATGGCGTCATAGTTTGGTCATAACTTACCGTTTTCGCTCAGCGTCGACTTTTCTGCCGGCTGCGGCAGCGCCGCCTTCAGTTCATCCAGCTTCTCCACCATCTCACTGAGCGCATCTTTGATATGTTCATCCACTTTCCATTGTTTCAGAAGGTTTTTGTAGTGTTCCTCAATGACAGGGTCCATACCCGCATTTTCGAGAAGGTCGATTGCAGGTCCATATGTCGCCCCTCCCAGTCTTACCAAAGTAGCCTTAATGTCCGTCCAACAGCTTGCAAAGGTGGCATCATCAACTGAGGCTTGACTGGCATGACCGTACACTGTATTTCTGTACCACTTTATACGAGCAATATCAGCTTCGGCAGTTAAATCTGTAGCAGGTGGAAGGCAGTCCCACCCTGAAGCTGGAGTGGTTAAACCACAGATGTTTCTTAACAGAACCATTAGCAGGGTGATGTCAAAGTCCCTTGATGAAACTGAAACTGTGCCGACGGGCGGATACAGTTTGTCCCATTGTGAAGGATTCAAAACTCTTCTCGCCTTAAGCGTTCTTAGGGTTGTTTGTACTGCAGGACTCGACAAATAACTGTTAAGGGTAGCTGGCGGACAAATACTGTCAAATTTCTGTCTTAGGACTTGTGACCCAACATCTACCAGAAGACGACACAGCCTTGCGTAGTTAGTGGTTTCCTTTGTAGAACGAAATACTGGCACTGACGAAGCCATGGGCAGATGACAGTCTCCCCTAAAAAATTTGGAAACAGGTGTTTAGTTTCGTGAACTTTGCCCTGCGATTTTTTATGGAAATGTTCCCTTTTAGTAATGTTCTTTCCCCTTCGTATTTTAAAGTTTTTTAAGTCTCCGTAGTTGATGTCCTACGTTATCCACAAGCATTTGAATTAACAGAAATCAGGTAAACTTTGTTTAGCCCTCTGCAGACCGGGCTTTTGTTTGCTTCCTGCGACTGAGGGAGTTCAGAGTCCCCTCTATAATACGGCCATCAAGATCTGACAGAAAGTCCTTCCCATCTCCAACATCGAGGCATAACTTGATTTACAAAATGACGTAATTTCACGTCATTATTAGTTCACAGTTTTGAATTCATTAGCAAAATCCAAAACTCCCTCAAAGCAGCCATAAAACGAAAAATACTTTATAAATAGTGAGGTGTCTGATAACATCAATATAATGAAATCGTTAGTTGTTGGGAACCTTGGCTCGTACATTGATAACAAGCTGCAATGAACTCCCACATCAACAAAGTCTGTAATTCATCATTTTACTATCTCCCCAACTCTAGGGGGATAAGAAAACACTTATCACGTGACTCCTCAGAGACTTTGATTCACGCGTTTGTCTCCAGCCGATAAGAATACTGTAACAGTTTACTCTATGGATTGCCACAGGTACAAATTGATAAGATTCAAAGAGTTCAAAACGCAGCTGCAAGGCTTATTTTTCAGCAACCTAAGTTTTGCCATATAACACCAGTCTTATCTCAGCTTCACTGGCTTCCCATCAAGTATCGCATTGAGTTTAAGATTTTACTGATGACTTTTAAAGCTATTCACGGCATGGCGCCAGATTATATTTACAAATTGATCAGCCGAAGGAAATCAACTGGATATTCCCTCAGATCCAGCAAAAAAGTTATGCTTGAGGTTCTAAGCGGCAAGATACTCCCAACACTTGGTGGTAGAGCATTCTGTTATGCAGCCCCAAAGCTCTGGAACAACCTACCTGGCGAAATATCCAGCCTTGACTCTCTGTCAAATTTTAAATGCCATGTGAAAACATATCTTTTTAAACAAGCTGTTTCGTTTACTTTATAATATCATAGGTCACGAATTACTCCTTAATTTTGGCGCGAAATTTCAGCGTTAATTTGTAATTTCACATGTGAAATTACAAAATTGCCATGGCAACCTTCCGTACGTCTCAGTGTCAAGATGGCGACGAAGTTTTAAAATGCCGTGAATGAAGATGTCAGGGCATAAAAAGACGCTTTAGAAAACCTGAACTCACAAGAGAACATCAAGAAGGATTCTAACAGGTTACCGAAAAAGTCTGAAAAATTCTGAACTTTATAAGCCAAATTTAAGGTCTAAACATTT
>CALNXK010000020.1:1677500-1682500 GCA_942486035.1 Porites lobata | reverse complement strand
TTGTGGTTGTTTTCAGCCAAAAAAATACTACCGAATTTGACCCTATACGTAAAATTAGATCAGTTAAACCGAAAGCAAATCCTATGGGGCCGGAAGAACTGAAAGGTGACACTGGTGTTGCTCGACGATTTTCATTATTACTGATACAACTTATAACATCTCAACATCACTAAAATAAGGTAAAAAATGGTCAAAGGAATTTTAAAGAAGAAAGCTATCTAGGTAATCGTTAATATTACGAAATAGCTGTAAAATAATGGTTTGTATAAACAAGGCTGATGAGGAACGAGGTGGAATATTAGACCTGTATCAGAACCATGGTATATTACTAATTAGGCGAGTAAAACGTAAAAGCGTTCGGCCTTTTTGTATGTTCCAGTACTCGCAATGCAGCTGAAAGCAAAACGTTTCAATTAGAGAGGGAGCTAGACATCACTGTCGCCCACCAGTATGCAATGAAAGACAGAACGTTCGTGACAATGCGCACGGGATATGAGGAAGGAAGTTGAATTAATGCAGACCCATGGCATAGTTAAATGTAAAAGCGTTTGGCCTGTTGTATCTTACCTAAAGAGAGCAGTCTGTGACAGTCGTTGCTTTGAAGCTGAAAGCAAAACGTTTCAGTCAGAAAGAGAGCCAAGGATCGGCGTCACGTGCCAGTAAGACAAAAGGAACTTTTCCTTGAACACCCACTTGGATGAGTGATCATGTGACCCTGTTTTAGTCTCCCACGATCGGAGGCGTTTTGTCTCTTCACGCAACGCTCCTCGAAAAGGCTGTTCGCATTTGACGACATATCCTTTTCCAATTTTAGCCAATTGCAGCTGCATTCTATGGCGATCGTGTCATGTGTGTTGTTGAGTTATCTCCTATGAAGTCATTATTTGTCTTGGGGAGGAGCATTGTGTGACGAGATAAAAACGGCTGCGTGACATGCGAGACTAACATCCATGGTAGGTTGTCCGAAGGTTGGCGCACTAGCGGCAGTGGAGTGTGTCGGATTTTTCTCGTAAAATCGAGTATTATTTACCATGAAACCAAGGTGTTATACACAAAATTATGCTGCCTTATTTTGAGGTATCATGCTCCTGATTATGCCGGACTTAAATACTTAAATATAAGTGCCTTGAGAAGCCTGGAATATGAATAACCATGCTCTGTGAACGAGTCTCAATGGTCTTCCTCAGGTAATCAGTTCCCGACTATAGGCAAAGAAAAAGTCATCATACTTTGTAAACCTTCACAAGCTATCTTGAACGAACTATCCAAGGAGTCTTACGCTTTGGCAGCCATCTTTGTTTACTAACTTGCGCGCGGTGAGGAGACTGAACACTACAAAATCAAACAACCAATTAGACAAAAGTCTCCTTTGTTCTTCCTTAGGTAAGCTGGTGTCCACTGGGTGGTAAAAAAAAATGAAGGAAAGATGCAGTTTTTTAGACTGCAAAAAAGCCTGCGCAAAAAAACGCACGCACGAGTGGTCGGCGAAAGGTCTGGAGCGGGTCTGAAAACTGAATTTGAGGGACTGGCAAGAGACGTGAACAATTTTCTTTCTCGTTACACACTTAATGGCGTGTACTGTCCTTGTGCCTCGCCAGAGAAATTGAAGGAAAACAAAAATACACAAGATACAGTGGAAACTCGATGTAACGAAGGGCCAAGGGACTTGCAAAATTGTTCGCTATAAAGAGGTTTCGTTATATCGAGGTTCTTCCCCATATGTTTTACTATTACTGGGGTAAACAAAATCGTTCGTTATACCGATGAATTCGTTTAATGTATAAAGGTTCGGGGGAACGTTTCACTTAGGAAAAAAATGGTCGGGAAGGCGGAGGGATGGGGGAGGCTTAATTCACTATTTGAACGCATGGAATAGGCTAACTGTTTTGTAATCCAATTGTTTTCAGAACTAAAATACAACGAAAAAATGTGCATCAGTGCTGGCATCATTGGTGCTGTAGTATATCAAGCATGAGACGCAGTGTTTTATCACCAGATGAAATACTGTGTCGAATACTTGATATTGCTTCTCAAACAAATTGATTTTAGAAGGAGAAATTAAGGATGCAAAAATGAGCAGTATTTCTCCTGATTTCCAAACACTCATTAAACCATTTTTATGAGTATTAAATGAATTCGAGAAGATAACATAACAATGCCATAGTTGATTTTTATAATGCTCAAAAAGATATCGTAAAGTTATTCAAGGCGTTCACGTTTACAAAGGCTAATCAATGAATACGCAGTGCCCACGAATACTTTTTTCTTTTTTTAGCAGAGTGATAATATTCTCTGTCTTTTTTTTCTTTAACTGTCTCTAAGCTGAAATTGACTGTTATGCTAAACAATGACAAGTTTTTCACAGCACAGCAAAGCAATTTTATTGAAAAAATGTTAATAGATATTGTACTACGTTTGAAAGTGAACAGAAAAACACATGTGTAGTTAACTGTAAATTATTGGCAGGTAAATTAAGTTGTGCTATATATTTTCTTTCGATTTAGAGAGGTGCCAAATAATTACAAGAAAGCATAGTCCACAGGAAATTAATACTCATTTTTTTCCTTTCTTTTACAAATCCTTCATGTCCTTATTATTTGTTACAAACAAGCATTGCAGAGTATTTCCGAATAGAAAGTAAAGGTAATCAAAAACGTATTTTTTTTGTTAATCTCCAGTTTAAACAACTCAGGCTTGCGTCCTTTTTAAATTACGTCAGAGTTTAGTCACATCAGCAAAGCAAGCAGCAGGCGCCGTTCCTTACGCCGTAAAGGCCAGGCGCCCAAGGTATCCAATCACGAGAGCGCTGGCATAAATGGAGACAGAAGAGCACAGCGGCGAGATAGCTCCATTAAAGGAAAGAGCTGAAAAAGAAAAGATATATCTTACTATAAGCTTAGTCGGGCCTTAACGATTATAAAACGAAACTAAAAACCGCTGATCAAGGGTAAAATTTACTGTTTTCCGTAAGGGGTTTTTCTTCCAACCAGATGTAAATATATCTGTAAGTACAATTTCTTTGTGTCTGGCTCGTCTCGATCGATTATTTCTGGAATTTTGCTAATGAACACTTCCTGTAATATTAATTGCCGAGAGAAATACACTATACTACACTTCCACATTTCCCATAATGCACCTTATTTCCCAGGCCCCCCAACTTTGCATAAGCATTGTTTTCAATTTCTCTTGGGACGGCTCTAACGCCCAAGAGAAATGGAAAACAAAGGTTATACAAAATTTGGAGGGGGGATAAGGTGCATTATGGGAAATGTGGAAGTGGCATGTGTAGCATATTTGCTTTTAACATAAATCAGTATTGTTATTCATTCAAAATATTTCTCCATTTATAATTGGCTTTGATCCCATCTAATTCTTTATAACCATCAAACGTTGACCGGATTTAGAAATTCTTTTCCATTATCAAGAGAAATGACTCACTTTGACGATAATTTGGCAGAAAAAATGGATATCAGAATACGTCGCCTCCTCATGCGCACCCGTTCATTGATCATCACACAACGGTCAGAGGAGACGACACAAAGAACGGCTGCAGGTTGGATACCAAAGAAGGCGCGGTAGCTCAGCTTCTCTGGTACTAAGAACTATAGAAAATGCCGGCGTTATGCGACAAAATAGTCGAAATACTGTCTAAGATGATAGCAAGAATAGCACAAATACCCCTCAACGGACAACAACTGCTTATAGAATATATGCTAGACTAAACATTCCTTTACACTCTCAATCTTCAAAGGAAGATGCAAATGTTTTGAAGACGAGGACGTCCCGCCCGCGGTTTTCGAACCACAAAAAAAAGCAAACGACGATGCAGTTGCAAACGAAAGTTCTTCGCAATTTGTTTCAGAGATCAACGCATTGACAAATTCTTAAGCCTGAGAGTGAGTGTAACACAGATATATATACCATTTTCGGAAAATAGCCCAGGCCATGAGGAAGGCTCAAGTTTGTTAGTTGGTTAACATATTGCCAGCCTTGCCTTCCGCCATTTGAAGTGGAATACAACACAAAACTGAGTTTTGTTTTAATTTTCACTTCATATGACGTCTTGCTCTAGCATCTAGAGTTTTGGCGAGAAAGAACCAGTCGGTTTTATTAACGGGTTGAGTTGACCTCTACATAAGGTTTTTACCATTTTTAGGTCTTAGCTTTGTACATGTAAGTTGAAACATGGACGCAGTAAAGAGCAATTTTGTAAAAATCGAATCTCACCTTTAATGCACTTTCCTTTTGCTGCCTTGGACTTTCTGTATCCCTTTTTACATCTGCATATTCCGTTGTGACACATCTCGTGCGCATTACACTTGACCTTGACACAGGTATTTGCTACAATAATGAAAAAAAGAAGTCATTTTCATAAACTGAGAATTAAAATATTAAGCAAGTAGAAAAAGTACACCGGTCAAAGACAACCCATCTTTCAAGAGTTTTATGAACGTATTATTAGGCTTCCCCTCCCCACCCTGGAAAGGAATGCAAAGCACAGCAGTCTCTCTAACATTGATCCATTTGCCTTTTTTTAATGTGACCCTCGTGATTTGCGTAGAGAAAAAATGCCTTTTTTCGTACCCTTTCGGCTAAATACGGGCTTGTTAAGACGACAAAGCCAGGTTTTCAATAGGCTTTTCATCGAAAGAAATGTGCACGCTAAGATGTAGTTCTAACAATAGATTCGTTAGTGGACGTGTAGTTTTTGACGCCTGTTTTAAACGTCGGGCCTAATGCTAATGAGCAAAATCTATATTTCTCGTACATTTGCGTTAGTTTCAGCCAAAAGCTAGAGAATACTAGGGATATGCGATTTCTTTTGCATTATATTAGGAACGCTCGGACATCATGCATCTACAAGCGTCTTTAAAGGTGTTCCGGCTGCAGGTGCACATGAACCTCGAGGTCAAACAGGAGCCTAACACAGTCTACTGAATGATTCTGATGGAGAACGCGAAAATCTTCACTTGGGCGGGTCACTACAAGTGTAAGAAAAA
>CALNXK010000020.1:1612500-1672500 GCA_942486035.1 Porites lobata | reverse complement strand
AAAATATATTTTCGTTTTATTTGAATTCACAGAGGTTTTATTCTCAAAGAGGCTACTTGTCAAAAACTACACTTTATGCTCCTGACATTGAATTTTCATTTGATGGCACAAAATTTGTCTTTCACAGATATTTGTTTATCGTTGTCATCGGTGATACATCAATTTTAATTATTATAAATAAAGTTACTTTTTGAAAATTTCCAATCCAAAGTGCCTCTTAGTGGTGAAAGTTTTATAGCAAAAGAATAGTATCACTGGTCTACGGCCCCTGCTCTAAATTTGATGAAGAATTGTACCTTGACAAGTCCTGTTATCTCCTTCTCCCACTACTTTTGAGTCAGCATCACAGACACATGCGAAAGTTCCGTTCTCGTTTTTCAGGCACAGCAGGGCAGATGGACAAACTTCTCCTGCCTTTTCGCACTCGTCCAAGGCTGGAAAAATTGTGTCATAAAGAATACTTAGTCTCCTCTCCAAACCCATTAATTAACACGTCTGTATTTTAGACGAGTAGCCATTAAATAACTAAGTCAAGATGTTTTAGGCATTTTGATCGATCGCTTTTGAAACCATCACAAATTTAAATAAAATGAAATGGAAAAAAATTGGAAACGCAAGAGAAATGCCGAAACACTACAAGGGAGCATAACGGGGGGAAATCGGATTGCAAGCGAACGTGAAGGCAACCGCCAACTTTTTACGTTTGCCTTACTTACAATGACTTCGTCCAACCTCGTTCCCACCATCCTCTCTTACTCGTTTCACGGTTGCCGAGTAGGAGAGGACACTGGTAAAGAGGTTGGGCTTCTACGAGTTTTTTTTTTTTTTTCAACCATTCGTAAAACAAAGAGAAATAGGCAACATCACTGAGACAAAACCTATCACTGCAAAGTCCTTTAGAAATAATCTGTACCTTGACACGTCCTCGCATCTCCCTCTCCTACTACCTTCGAGTTAGCATCGCAGTCACATGCGAAAGATCCGTCCTCTTGTTTCAAGCACTGTAGCGCAGATGGACATACCTCTCCTGCCTTTTCGCACTCGTCCATGGCTGAAATGATAACGCATTGTCGTGAGAAATTCTTTCATTCTTCAACTAACCTTGCTCATGCTCATTTTAACTTTAAAAATCGACAGCAATTCCATAAATTGCTTTTTTCGGCGAACTCAAATTTTTAGCAGCAAATATACTTGACGACGCATTTCTCCTCTCCTCAAAAGCCGGAATTGAACTCTATATTTGTCATTACACATTTTACTAATAGGACTCTCTACCTACTTTAATTTATTGCTGAAGGCAAGTTTATCGAACGAGACTATGAGGTGTATGAGTACTTTCAGTGTACTTTTGACATTTAAGGCAATTTTGCTCTATGAGATTGTTTTATGCCTTGTTATAAGTTCATTCGGGTAAAATGAGGAAAATAAAGAAAACAAGCATTGTTTCAAAATTGTTTTTTTTTTTTCATTACTGCTGAGAATGATGGCACCGGTTGAAGGGCGACCCGCAACATCTCACATTTTGTTAGAAGCCGTCAGTTAAATAATAATGAAATTTTACCTTTACAAGTCCTTCTGTTTCCGACTCCAACAATCTTAAAACCAGGATTGCACCCACATTCATAACCTTGTTTCTGCTTCACGCACTTCAGAGCAGGGGGGCAAATAAGTCCTTTCTTTTCACACCCGTTCATTGCTATAAAAACGACATCAATTAATAAATGCACCAGACGTCACGGGTTTTCTGAACATCCCAGAAAATGTCAGAGAATTCACGTTAAAATTGTTTATTATTCATTCAAAATGTTTCCCCGATTCTGATTGGCTAAAAGCACAAGCATAATTCACCATAGCCAGTTACTGATGACCAAATTTGGAAGAATTTTGTGTTTAACGAGGAAATGACGTCAAAAATGCAGCGTTCTTGCAGGTTAATGCACCGTTAACCGAGGGGACCTGGGGACGAGGTTGAGTTGTTTTGGTTGTGAAAACAAAAAATGGAGGACATTTCACTCGTTTCAAGAGTAAGAACTAGGCGAAAAAATAGCTAAAAGCATGGCAAGAACAGCAAGAACACAACTCAAAGGGGGACATCTGCTATTTGGAGAATATTTGCGGAGCTGAACGACCCGAAACCTGCACTATTGAAGGCGAACTTAACATCGATGGAGGTAAGCATGTTTTAGATTTGTTTTTAAACTAGGAATTATTTTGAATGAATAATAAAACAATTATTGAATTCGGCTTTCGTATCATATGAAGAATTATGGAGATCTCGGAGGGTGTTATTATCCGCCTCGACCTACGGCCTCGACGGATAACACCTTCCTCGATGTCCATAATTCTTCATAAGATACTCAGCCTCATTCATTAATTATAAATTAAATAGTACTCGTACCTTTACAAGTCCTGGCGTTTCCGCCTCCCACAACCTTAAAACCAGGATCGCATCCACATTCATAGTTATGATGCTGCTTCACGCACTTCAGAGCAGGGGGACAATTTTTTCCTCTCTTTTCACACTCGTTCATTGCTAGAAAATGTCAAGTGAATCGTTATCTTTCATTACATTCACGAGTAAACCAGGGAGTGCAAAAAGGCCATTTCAGAAGCAAGAAAAAAAGTCTCATTTACGGTGAAAGTGGATGCCAAGACATCGGCACAAGATCAGTTCACCAAATTTTTTACGTAGTACTTATAAATACCTTCACACTTCCTCGCATTTCCTCCTCCAACAACCTTGAAACCAGGATCGCACCCGCATACATAGCTATGTCCCTTTCTGATGCACTTTAGAGCAGGGGGACAGAATAGTTCTCTCTTTAAACACTCATTTGTTGCTTTAAAGAAACATGTCATTAATTAAATACATAGTCATAAGTTTTCTAGTGAACTGGAGAATATGTGAGTGAGAAATGACAAAAAACTTCAGTCTGAGTGAATACCACGATTGTTTTGTATTTTTTAAGGTCGATAAACAAGGTAACGGGAATGGTAGACTTGAGCCAAGGTCTTCCAAATATGGAGTTTGGTGAGACAGTATGTTTTAGGAATGGCTATGTAATTTGGCATTTCGTTGAATTCTAATAAATACCTGCACTGAGCAAGTGTACGGGGGAAGTTCAGACAAAATATTGCATTTTTTGAGACAATTCTCCTTGATAATTGGAGTTTTGTCGGGTAGAGATTCGAGAATCGAGCTCTGACCCTGACCTTTGCAATGACCGGACAAAACGCTCTATCTATGTCCAGTCTTCATGAATTGACAGTAAAACCTTTTCTTCTAGATCCTTAATTTTTGACATAGATGCTCTAAGAATTCTTTGATCAATGAATATCTCAAGATCAAGAGAGTCTCCCCGTACCCTCTTTGTGAATTTTGTGAATCTGCCCTAATTAGATCACGAATGTGACTCTATAACATTTAGCACCAACACCGTATTACATTTGGCACACCCTTATAACATTAAGCACATCAACATGTCCCCCTGGTTACCTGTGCATTTTTTCGCAGGATCCCCAATAAAACCGTCTCTGCATTTGCAAACGACCGTAGTGTCGTGGAAATAGCCTGTCATCATGCACATAGAGTGCCGTGACAAGCATTTAAATTTTCTTCTGTTGACGTATGGGTCACATTCCCTAAATCCGCCTAAAATTGTGAGTATAAAAAGAGTAAAATAGTAAATAATATTATACTTGGTAAGAAAGAAAGAATTAAAGTCGGCATAGTTGAAAAGTTTTTGAGTGATTTGTTGAAAACTAAAGCAGTTATATCACCACAAGTTCCATGATACAACGAACTTTTGTGGGCTCCGGCTAACCCTAGAGCTGTTTGTGTTAAAAAATTTCGCGCCCTTGGGGAACTATATTTGCACTAATTCTAAGGCGCTGTTTCTAGCGATGTTGAAGGATAATATTCGCTAATTCCAGGCCCTTATAACAAATCGTGGAAGGGACTCTGGCAGACAATTCTACTTTATTATTCAGCTAAAAGTGGTTCCACCGGTTTTAAAACCTCAGTCTTTGATTTATTGATTCGTCACTAAAATAGTATTAACATGCAGTGGCTTTCTGCAAATCGTACAAAAAGTATTGGCTCCTTTTTAACGCAAGGAAAAAAAAATCCAGTAACAGCCTCATCACCAGGGCTTTTCCATTTAGGTACAGCAAGACTTGGAAAGTAAATTTTATAGTTTATTTAATAAACTCATATTTTTTTCGTGTTTTAAGATTAACCCTTTAACCCTAAGATCAAAATTTGAATTCTCATTTGTTGTCCCTATATATTCATTTACTACAGAAGTAGTGGTGAGAAGTTGATAAAATATCACGCAAATTCATCTTGTGTGATCATGTCCGTAGTTCTCATGACCACTCTGTTTAACAAAGCTTCAATATTACTAGAAGAAATTTGATGCTGATCACTCTTAGGGCTTAAAGGGTTAAGGTCCATCTTCTCGTAACATTCCTGGCTACATCTATCCCCCTCAGCATCATCTCACTAACACACCTAGACGAAGATGCTAAAAGATGTTCCAGGTGTTTTATACCTTGGCATTGATGCTTTCCATCTCCGTAATGCCAGCCCTGACAAGCACAGTGGTTCAACAGACACTTTGCTTGTGGATGGCACTGTCTGTCTGAATGACAGTTACCTGCAATAAAAAACAACGCATTATCTCGATCCCTTGAAATGAACTCAGAGCAGTAATCTGCAAGATGTACACTTGTCGCTCTTAAGTATTTTTATAGTTTTAATTGTTCCCGTTTCTTGGAATTTTTTGTTTATTTGTTTTGGAGTTCGCCCCTCCAAAGTTTGATACAGTCAAACATGAACACTGCTTTACAGACACCCGCTTAAAACGGACACCTCATTATTACGGTCAGTTTACTTTGTCCCTTTTGACCTCTTTAGCTTCTGTGTTTTGTTTTCCCAAAACAGGTCATGTGATAATACTCTAG
Source organism: Porites lobata (assembly GCA_942486035.1). NCBI lineage: Eukaryota > Metazoa > Cnidaria > Anthozoa > Scleractinia > Poritidae > Porites > Porites lobata. The sequence goes on along the minus strand of CALNXK010000020.1, from coordinate 1,667,535 downwards.
AGAACTGTTCCTCTCTAGCCTGCGAAAACATCCGTTTCTCCTCGCTCTTCGCCGCCGGGGACGTTTCGCGAGGAGGAACGTCTGCGACTCAGCGGTAGAAATTCCATGCTGATGCAATCCAATGTTTACATAATAAATGCAGTAGTCATGGGGTCCAATTACAAATTCGTCCAATTTTATGTGTCTTCTGGTCGATTTTGGTAAAGTGTTGTGTTCATCTGCCAACGAGCTCCAGCAAAACTCAAATGCTTCTTCGAGAGAAGACTATATTTCCACAAACATTGACTGTTTTGTTAGAGATTTTTCGCGTTTACATTTCACCTTTGTGACCTTTTGTCTTTTGTCTGTCATTCGTAAACAATAGCTAAAACAATGTAACTACTCCGTCGACCAATCAGCGCTTCTGACCGGATTCCGGACAGATTTTACGTCATCAGTTTGGAATTTCTGTCGCTGAGTTGCAGACGTTCCTCCGCGCGAAACGTCCCCATCGGCGAAGAGCGAGGAGAAACGGATGTTTTCGCAGGCTAGTTCCTCTCAAGTTTTGTCTAATTCACGTGCATATCTGCGCATAATTTATGAAAAGACAAAGGGCCAAGTTCCCCTGGGACCTCTATTGGAAAAGAAAACATACAAGCTAAAGAGGTCTATTCGATCAGCCCGCTTTATGCGGACACCCCGTTAAACTCCTGCTTACTCTTAATGCGTGTCTGGCAACTTTGTGAGACCACAAGGGAATACAAGCAAGTAAGGAGCTTGAAAATTCATAGTTTGCAGACCGAAACTTCCCTGAAAATGCGTGCGAATATTATAAATTATATTCCTTAACTTTAATTCTATAGGCGTAGGTGAGCAGCGTCTGGTTTAATCGAGGACTGGAGCAAGATAAACACACAATGCAACACAGGAGGTCTTACAAAAACCAAAGGGAAAAAAAAAACGCTCAATACCTCCCACCCCACATAAACAGCCATAATGAATAAAATGAGGTTTGGACTCTAATATCACTGCCATTGGACAAACGCAAACGGCCTATAAAATTGCAATAATAAATATATGATCATAGTTCATTTTATACGTGTAATTTGAGTTTGCCGGCTTTTCACTTTGGCTTTGACTCAGAATGTTTTATATTTCTTGTTAGTGTCCACCACGAAGGAAAAAGATCGAGAAAAATTCAAAAATGCAATGAATGAAAACAACGCAGTTCGAGGCATCATGCCGTTGAAGAGGCATGCCTTCTTGCCTGTTAGAGAAAACCTTGACTTTAGCCATTTGAGGCGGTGTAGTTCCCAGCGATCAGGGGCACCCAACGACAATTTTCGGAAAAATATCTGTTCGGAAGACGATTTGAGATCTAGAATTTTCGGAACATTTGTTGTAAAATTTCTTGCTTGCCTGCTACTCCTAGGATTTTCGAACATCTAAAAAATGGTAAAATTGCCCATTTTCAACGGATTTTTACCCTAAAAAGGTCACCTAAAATTTTTGGGAGCCTTTTTTCTGGCTGAAATTTTCGAACAGGTAAGTTTTGATCCCTATAATTTTCGGATCACTAGACTTTCATCTACGAAATCCAAACAGATGAAAAATTTATAGGGGATAAAAATATGCCCATATCCACTGTTTAAATACTAAAACACGTTTAACAATGCTATGTTTAAGTGGTTTTGAACTATATTCTCGTTGGGTGCCCCTGAGCGGTGACCAACCCAATCTTTGTTTGACATACTTTACTTCTTTGGGGGTAAACACTTTTTTCTCCCTCCTTTTTTGTGTTGCTAATTTTCACAGTCAATCGCTAATGTGTTCTTGTGGTATTTGCTGTTACTGTCATGTTGAAATATAAAACGTTAACCCCCGGGCTTACTGTTAACATGTTTTTATTACTACGTGAGAAAATTCTGCAATTTGAATGGCTTGGAGCAGTGGTATTTCAGCTTAATTTGAAAAAGCTACATGTGAAAATTACAAGCCTATTGCGAGTAGCAGTATAAACAAATAATAGCATGATTTGTACTAGATATTTGGCATAAATACCATTCGTGATATTTCAAAATTGTCTCAAATTTCACTCGCCTAACGGCTTGTGGAATTACGTTTAACAATTTCGAAATATCACTCGTGGCATTTATGCCAAATATCACGACAAATCATGCTTTTACCTGTACTAATATAAATGTAAAGATCGTGCGTCTTGTTGTCCTCTTATCCAAGACATTAATTTTTAGATTAAAAGTTAAAGGGGCTGTGTCACGGCAGTACAGTACATTTTGTTTAATTTTGCCAATTACTCGCCCTCAATCGCTATGGAACTTAAAGTAAGGAAAGAAATTACATGTAAATGACAAAATCAGAGATCCAAGAGAAACAAATATGTTTCCTGACCATTATTTTTTAAGTTGCAAGCAGCAGGGATCAACTTTGAAAAACTGTTAGGCTGAACAGTTTTCAGTCTTCTTCAGTTTTGCCATCTGTGGCATCAGTTGTTTATGTTATGTTATTTAACCTTCCTTTAAAGTTTTAAGCGGTTATTTTTATGTTTTATGTTTTTTTACGTTTAACCGGCCTGCTGTAATTTTCTAATATGGCTGAATTTCGAGACACAGCTTCTTTAAGAAATCAAAAAAACTCTCTAAAAGTTTTGATAAGTGTTATCCTTACCTCCCGAAACACTCTTAGGGTATATAAAAAGGAAGCAACAAAAGACTCCAAGAACAATGGACTTAGATAGCCAACCCATTCTGGACTAGGGCATCATTGCGGCAGTCTCCTCCAAACAGCGTAGATGGTGTTTAAGTCCAAGATAGAATGAAAGCACGACGCATTCAAGCAAAGAAGTCATGATCAGGTTGCTTACAATTACACGTCACAAATCAGTTATAATAAGCTGATTTAGCAACAGAACGGGAACGTCTGTTGACGACTGCGCGCGCAAATCAAACAACTGCATTGACCAATGGCAGAGCGGCAAATTGGGTACCGGAAGTCGAGTTTAGTCCTTTCCGCGCGCTTACCCGTCGTCAAATGACGTTCCCGTTCTGTTGCTAAATCAGAACGACAGTAATCCATTGCGCACGCGCCATGACTCCATCTTACTTTAAAAAAGCAATTAAGGCCTTCATTGATTTATTTAATTCTATTCTTAAATGATCAGGTGTCAAAAACACACGAGCGTTTAATTGAGCCTAAATGAAGTAGAACCTAAATGTGGAATTACGCAGAAATGCATACTGCTGATGAATAGTCAGGACATATTTCTGAGCATTAATTTGCAATTTGCAGATTGCCCTCATCCAATTTTTTGAAGCTATTTTATAAACTGGTCAACATTTTCATTCTAGTATACAAGTACGTGAAAAGACTTACGTTGCACTTTCAGAACAAAATATCAAATCCAACTCACCCTGCGGTGTTTTTGGGGTTTATTCCTGACCGGTGTTTACGGAGAGTGCGCTTAGACTAACTTTTAAACAAAGTCGAACAACTTTCAAACAACTCTCAAACTTATTTTTTCATACCGGCATTGCCCATATGGCCCGGAGTCCATACTCGGCAGATACGTGGATATGAGTCTGGAGAAATAAGGGGGTGTAGACCCTGTGTGAGATTGAGGTCTTTTGAGACGGTAAGTAAAATAGTACTTTTTGTTAGCTTACTTTCACCAACAACGACCTCCTCCTCATACGGGGTCAACACCCCTTTTGGCTTTTTTTTCGGTGTTGCGGAGACTATTGCTGTTTAGCTGTTATTTTTTAATGTGGATATCTTTCTTTGGCTTTTTCAATCTTTTGCCCATTTTTCTCCAAGTGCTTATACACGTCTCTGTCTCTGCTTCTGCCTCTCAAAGGGTTGGAATTTGGCTTTCGAACTCTTTTCACGCCCCATGTAAGAGAATCCAAGAAACTCTCGGATTTTGGATTCAACTCCGTTTACTCCGGATTCCATGTACTTGATTCCAGTCTTTGTCAGTGGAAATGTATGCCTCAATGGGATTCCGTATTTCTTGCGCTGTATTCCAGATTCCAAAGCCCAGGATTCCGGATTGCGCAAGCAACAATTCCCCGGTTTCAGGAATCCGAATTCCTTAAATTCCTGTTCTAAAACAAGAACGTTTATTAAACATGTTTATCGTCTTAAACGAAATGTTTATCGTTTGCATTAAAGATCGAAATTTCAATAGTTTTGCATCTAACACGATAAAACTGTCAGTTAATGAAACAAAATGGAGTAGTTTGCCAGCCAGGACCCGCGCTCTTATTCTTTATATTTCGATTTGAATAAGTAAAGTTACCGGGCGAGAAACGGGGGGCCCGTCTGCTTTGACGGGGTCTGGTGACGATGAGGAGGGAGACGATAAGAATGGACACAAAGAGGACTTTACTCCTTTCGAGGAATTAAGAAGGAAGAACACAAATTGTGTGGAAATGAAAAAGGAATTTGTTCCTTCGGGAAGGAGGGCGGCTCGTGGGAGAATGGCGGAGGCGGGGAAAGCGGAAGCAGAAGTAGAGATCACTTCGTTTCATATGACGAGGAAAAGAACAACGTGGAAAAAGCGGCGATGATGTCGCTTCTTTTACTAGAAGAAGGCTTTAGTAATCTGGCTAAGCTCTCGCAGCGAGTGTCACTCAAAGATGGGAATCTTGTCCCGCTAAACAACTCACGGCTCTGCCGTTTAGGTTGGACTTAAATAACTGAAGTAGCAACTCATCATCAGTGGACTTCTATTATACAAGAGCGACATGAAATGTCACGGCATACTAATGTCTTCCTGTAAAACAGAAATATAATTCATACCTTAATTCAAATAGGTAAATAAACATTATGTTTATGCCAGATAATTAACGGGCAAAACTACAAAGAAGTTGGTTTAAGACCGCAGAAATCACTCTCACGTGACACAGGAACCAAAATATGCAACTGACCTACAATCCAGGACAACACTCCTTGGGACAGTAATGCACTATTTACACTTTTCCGTAATTTCTAAGTTCCCTCATAAAACAGTGCGTCCTTTTCAAAAATTTCTTGCAATTTTCCCTCCCCCCACCCTATACAGTTATGCATTTTTTTCCTAACACACTTTAGTCCGACCGGTTCATGAAAAGTAACCCGGTTAAACTATAAACCAGGTTACATTTTTGAACGATTTTCATCAGGTTATTCAAAATTTAGCCCGGTTAACTTGCTAAGTAAGGTTGCAGCCTTTGGCAAGTAATGTACGACTTAAAGCAAAGACAATACACTCGGCGAAAAAGGTGAACTGCGAGCGGAATAGCCATCCCCTCGACGGTTTTCATGATTACTGATACAACTAACAACATTATTAAAATACGGTAAAAATGGTCAAAGGCATTTCAAAGAAGAAAGCTATCAAGGTAATCGGTTACATTACGAAACAGCTGAGAAATAATGGTTTGTATAAACATGGGAGATGAGGAACGGGGTCGAATATTAGACCTGTATCAGAACCATGGTATATTACTAATTAGGCGAGTTAAACGTAAAAGCGTTCAGCCTTTTTGCATGTTTCCTTAAAAACAATGTGTTCAAGTCCTTGCAATGTAGCTGAAAGCAAAATGTTTCAATTAGAAAGGCAGCTAGAAATCACTGTCGCCGGCCAGTATAAAAGACAGAAGTCGTGAGTATGCGCACGGGGATATGAGAAAGGAAGATGAATCAATGCAGACCCATGGACTAGTTAAATGAAAAAGCGTTTGGCTTTTTGTATCTTACCTAAAGAGAACCGTCTTTGATCGTCGTTGCAGTAAAGCTCAAAGCAAAACGTTTCAGTCGGTTCGGCGTCAGAACTTTTCCTTGAACACCCACTTGGATGAGTGATCATGTAACCCTTTTATAGTCTCCCACGCGCGCGGAGCCGTTTTGTCTCTTTACGCAACGCTACTGCATTCTATTGTATCATGTGTGGTTTCGAGAAGTCATATATTTTAGGGAGGAGCATTGCGTGACGAGATAAAAACGGATGTGTGACATGCGAGACTAACATATCGATAGGTGCAGATTGGCGGACGAGCGACAGTGGAGTGTGTCGGATTTTGCTCGTAAAATTGAGTATTAGTTACCCATGAAACCAAGGTGTTATATACAAAATTGTGCTGCCTTATTTGAAGGTATGAAGCTCCTGATTTAGATGATTATGCCGGACTTAAATTTCCCTCCCCAACATGTTATACAGTAATGAGGTAACAAGGCCTACGACTATACCAAAGTGCTCTCGGAACGAGTCTCAATGGTCTTCCTTAGGTAATTAGTTCCTGAAATAGCGCCTTTTACCCTCTAGCTAGTGTTCACCGGGTAGGAGAAAAAGAAAAGATAAGAAGCAGTCTCTAGACTGCAAAATAGCTTGTACTTTGCGCAAGAGCGCTCAACCGAAAGGTCTAGAGCGGGACCGAAAACGGAAAGTGAGACTGGGAAGAGGGTCTGGGAAGTGACGTGAACAATTTTCTTTCTCTTTACACACTTTATGGCGTGTACTACTCACGCACCCCACGAGAGAAGTTGAAGGAAAAAAAAAAATAGTGTACAGAGTTTCTAAGCCGCCGGACCATAATGGCAACCTTGCATGATCGAAACGACCAGTGTGTGAGGTTTCCGCCAAGCGTGACATAGACATTGAAGTCATTGATTGCATTACTGCAATCTCAAACACGCGACATTTAGCTTGCCTAGCAAGCGTTTCCGCGCGAGTTCGTCGAGAAAGTTTGGGCGAGAGCCAAAAAAAAAAAAGCTTGCTACGCAGGCTACACGACATTCGCCTTACACTACCAGTGTCTGGCCTGACATCGAAATACAGTAGAGGACAGTATCTGACCTAAGAAAATCATCATGAAGATAATTTGTGTAGGTATGGCAAAAACTGGAACTAAATCCATCTCCAAAGCTTTACGGCATCTTGGATTCACTGTCTTTGACTGGGAAGAGCAAGTATTTGATTTCCAAGACCACTGGGTTGATGTTTTCCAAAATGGCGCCAAGCCAGATGTAAGGAGAGTCTACCAAAATGCTGACGCGGTCGTGGACAATCCCGGAAATTTTTTCTGGGAGGAAATACTGGAAGCTTTCCCTAATAGTAAAGTAATTTTGAGCGAAAGAGAAGAAGATTCTTGGTTGAAGAGTATGGTCAATCAACTTCAAGTCGCCGAAGCAGTGATATCTCGCAGGTTTTTGGCTGTTCTCTCCCCTACTTCAAGAAAACTGATCTTTATTCTTTATTCTCATTTGACTGCTATTCTTGGCTCGGCAAACCCCAAGTCGGCTTGTGTCTTGCGTAAGCGTTATCGCATGCACAATCACCGTGTTAAGTCACTTGTTCCACCAGAGAAGTTGTTGGTGTACAACGTGAAGCAAGGCTGGAAACCGCTGTGTGATTTCTTGGGTAGCGACCTTCCAACAATTGCCTTCCCACATGAGAATATCAAAGGCGAAATTGCTGAAGTTCCTTTGTCGGAGACAAGGTTTGGTCGGCAGGTAATATTAGAGATACAGAGAGCTCTGTTTCTAATCCTTTCCGTTATCGTAGTTATTGTAGGTTCATTTTTTGTCTTTTTCTGTGATTAGCTGTGACTTTATTTTAAAAATAGTAACCTTGCATGACCAAGATAACGTTGTCATAAAATGCATGCACTTCCGGCATCGAACGGAAGCTAAAGTATCAGTAGTATGTACGCCAAGCGTGTCAAAAATATTCAAAAATAAAATATAGTTTGTATTATTGAACAGTGTATATGCGCTGCACCGTGTTATTACATTCAAATCAGGTCAAGCGTTCCCGTTGCTAACGAACTAATGAATTCATGAATGGAAAAATGATTTCTTTTCTTAGTCTCGCTTCCGTTAGCAGCGAGATAATCAGTAACGCGTTTACGCCCCGGGAAGTCCCTTATATAAGCTATATAGGTATGTGCCGCGCCAAAGGGTATGTTTTTTTCAGTCGTTTTGGTCTGAAATAGGATATTAGTTTCGACCATTTTGGTCTGAAATAGGGTATGGTTTGTGCACTCTAGTCTTGAATTGGGTATTTTTTTTTAGAAGAATTAGCTAATTCTTCATCATTTGGCGATAAGACCATTTCCCTTTAATTTTAATGTTTACGCCAACTACCGTGTACGTGTCGTAACAGCTTCTCACGCGCCGGGCTCCAGGGCTTCAGGTCTGAAATAGGGTATCAAATGTGTGATCAGGTCTGGAATACACTCTTCTCACGTATGGTAATATGCCCGTCTAACCTCGTTTTTGAGTAAAAAGTCCTTTGAAATGCTAATCAGACGAAGTTTTCGTATTTGAATTTCAAAAGAATTTTTACCTGTAAACGAGGTTAGACGGGCGTATTACCATAAGTGAGAAGAGCGTATAGGGTAGGGAAAAGCACAGATTTTGCTCTGAAATAGGGTAAGGGTTTCAGGAAGCGTGCCGCACACCCCCACCCAATTTTTCTGGAAGTCCCCCCCCCCGGAATTAGAGAGAGGGGGAATTTTTCCTGCTAGCAGAGGCCGAATACCGGAGAAAAGAGGCCTCTGCTTGCAGGAAAGGGGGAATTTTGAATGCCACGAGACTATTGTACATGTAAAACATATGCTACTCTCCGATTTTTGGGCGTATCTCAAACACAGGATGTTAGGATGGTTAATATTAAAATACCCTTCTGCTTCACGTGTTTAATATCCGCCAAAGTACCTCTCATCATTAAAAGGATGGCTTTACGTTACTCCTGCAACATTTTGTAAGTGTTTTGCATGGTGATAATGCATCCTTGTAGCCTTCCTTGAGTTTATTTGGAGGTATCATGCTCCTGATTTAGCTGATTATGCCGGAAAGTGAGACTGGGAAGAGAAGTTAACAATTTTCTTTCTCTTTACACAGTTTATGGCGTGTACTGTTCATGCGCCTCGCGAGAGAAGTTGAAGGGAAAAAATAAACAAGATATAGTGGAACATCGACTTAACCAAGGGCCAAGGGAATGACAAAATTGTTGGCTATAAGAAGGTTTTGTTATATCGAGGTTTTGTTTCGTATATTTTACTATGACTTGGGTAAAGAAAATCGTTTCTATATACCGAGAACTTCGTTATATAGAAGTTCGTTATATCGAAGTTCCACTACTGTATTGGAGCACCCGGCACTACTATTACTACTACTGAGCACGTGCGCAAAATTTTACCTAGGGAAAAATGAGCGGGGAGGGGGGTGGTGGGGCCGGCTACACTATCTAAGCGCTTAGGCTAACTGTTTTGCAGTCCCACTGTTTTCAGAACTACAGTACAAGGCAAAAATGCGTATCAGTGTTGGCATCATTGTTGCTGATAATGTATTAATGCCAGAGCAATCCCCGGAAGCAAGCCAAGCTGGAAGCTCAATGAAACTCAGTGAATGTGCAGTGCCATGAATATACTTCTTTTTAGCAGAGTGATATTATTCTCTCCCTCTTTTTTTTTCTTTAACGGTCTCTAAGCTGTATTTGACTGTACAGCTAAACAAATAGAAAACAAGTTTATCACAGCATAGCAAAGCGATTTTATTGAAAAAGGTTCAACACAGATATTATAATACTTTCGAAAATGAACAGAAGAACACATGTACAGTTAACTGTAAATTATTGGCAGGTAGATAAAGTTGTGCTATATATTTTCTTGTCATTTAGAGTGGTGCCAAATAATTAAAAGAAAGCATCAGTCCACAGGAAATTAATACTCATTTTTCTCTTTCCTTTACAAATCCTGCTTTTCGCTCTTTTTTTGTTACAAACCAAGCATTACAGTGTATTTTCGAATAGCAAGTAAAAGTAAACAAAAACGTCATTTTTCTCTCTTCAGCGTAAACAGCTTAGGTTTGCGTCCTTCAAAATAAGACAGAGATTAGGTGGCATCAGCAAAGCAAGCAGTAGGCGTGGTTTCTTATGCTGTGAAAGCCAAGCACCCAAGGTATCCAATCACAAGAGCGCTGGCATAAATGGAGACAGAAGAGGACAGCGGGGAGGTAGCTCCTTTAAAAGAAAGAGCTGAAAGAAAAAAGAACCTTTTATTAAGCCTAGTCACCTCAACGATTATAAAGGGAATGTAAAAACCGTGGATCAAGGGTGAAATTTACCGTTTTCCGGAAGGGTTTTTTCTACCAACCATATGTAAATATATCTGTAAGTGCAATTTTCTTTGTGTCTGGCTCGCCTTGATCGATCATTTCTGGGAATTTTGCTAATGAACACTTCCTGTAATATTAATTGCTGAGAGAAATACACTACAATACAATATGCTGTTAGCTGATCAGTACTTATTGTTATTCATTCAAAATTCTTCTCCGTTTAGGATTGGCTTTGATCCCCATCTAATTCTTCATAACCATCAAACGTTGACAGAATTTGGAAGTTCTTTGCCATTATCAAGAGAAATGACTCACTTTTACGGATAATTTGACAGACAAAATGAATATCAGAATGCGTAGTCTCCTATGCACCCGTTCTTTGATCGTCATGTAACGCTCGGGGGAGGGTTGCGTGACAACACAAAGAACGGCTGTTGGTTGGAGAATGGAGACCACAAAATGCGCGGTAGCTCAGCTGCTTTGGTACTAAGAACTACAGAAAATGCCGCCTTTATGCGAAGAAAAAGCCGAAATACTGCCTAATATGATAGCAGGAATAGCAAATAAAAACACTCGGCGGACAAGAACTACTTTTTGTAAAATATATGCTAGTCTAAACATTCCTTTATACTCTCAACCTGCAAAGGAAGAGGCAAATGTTATGAAGACGAGGAAGCCCCCACCCCCCTCCACCTTGACGTTTTGGGACCCCTCCCCCCAAAAAATAAACAAACGACGCTGCAGTTGCAAATGAAAGTTCCTTGCAATTTGTTTCGGAGATCAACTCATAGACAAATTCTTAAGCCTAAGAGTGAGTTAAGCACAGATATATACCATTATCGGAAACTAAAGCTCTGGCCATGAGGAAGGCTAATTTTGTTAGCCAAAATATTGACCCCAAATAAATCAGCCCTTTGCTGTATTGCCAGCCTTGCCTTCCATCATTTGAAGAGGAAAATAAAAAAAAACTATGAAAAAGTTTTGTTTTAATTTCCACTCCAAACGACGTCTAGCTCTTGCATCTAGAATTCCAGCAAGAAAGAACCAGTCGGTTTTATTTACGGGTTGATTGGTCTTTGGCATTCAAAGATTTTTACCATTATCGGGTCCTAGCTTTGTAAAAGGCACCTCACCTTTTACGCACTTTCCTTTTGCTGCCATGGACTTTGTGTATCCCTTTTTACATCTGCATATTCCGTCGTGGCACATCTCGTGCGCATTACACTTGACGTTGACACATTTAGCTACGATGATGAAAAAACAAGTCATTTCAATATAATGGTATAAGGGGAAACACGTAGTCTAGCGTTTGTGATGTGTGATTTCTTTTACATTGTTAGGAAGGCTTTGGCATCACGCATGTGCAAGACGTGTTTAAAGTACTCCGGTAACACGTATTGCACATGATACTCGATGTCAAACACAAAGTTGACTCTACTGAATGATCCTGACAGGGGATGCGCAAAACTTCCTTTGAATGGGTCACTGCGAACACAAGCCCAGCGCAAAGGATGTTGTTGAAGAAGTGCAGTGATGTAGAGAAAACAAAAAGTAAAAAACTCGCTTATTCAATACTCCGTCCAATTTTTAAACAAAGTATTTCGCCACAATCCAATCGACTGTGTGTTACCTTCTTGTCGTGCAGTTGTTACGGGGTTTGAGCAACGACGACGGCGACGACAACGAGAACGGCAAAAAACTGCAGCACATTTTTTAACATATATTTTTCGTCGCTGTTGAGCAACTATGGCGTGAAAGTGTTCAATTTTTCGTTTAGTGGAGGACATGAACTCACCTAGCCTGTTCACAGACCCTCTATTTTCTCTTCTAAGTCCTTCGAGTGCGCGTGATAAAAAAAAAGACCGCGACGGATTTATTGACCGCCAGCGCAAGGAGGTAATGGTGGGGGAAGAACAAAATAGACGGTCAGTAAACATCTTTGGAAGCAACTGAAACTTGTCTTTACCACGAAAAGCAAGTTACCATTGGCTGAGCGGCGATTATCCTGTCATCATCATGTCAACGACTAATCTTTTTCGCACTCAGCGTTGGCTCTTGCGCTCGCCAATGTTTTCGAAAAGAACGAAAAGAGAAATAAAGCAACGTCTGTGTACAGGCTAGAACTCACCAGGCTTACAGCTACCGGCATTTTTGATGTATCCGTCTTTACAGAGGCATTCAAATTTTCCTGGCACGTTTACGCATTGTTCATTCTCAGCGCATGGGTTTTGAGTGCATTCGTCTAAATCTGAAAAATATGCATGTTATAGAGCAGATTCTACTACTGATAACCGGCCCTTAACAATTAAAATGTGGAGATGATAGGCGATAGCCGTATTTGTAATCTCACCAAATCACAAATTTTACAAATGACACTGCATATTAGCCAGCAGTCATCCACTATCATACCAATTTCCGTCGGACAATAATGAGAAAAAAAACCACATGGGGTGAACAAGAGACCTATGCTTCCTAAACAATTTCAGCAACCCAATTCTCACCAGTACCAGATCCCATCTCTTTTTTTAAAGCCAGGGAGCTGAGTTCGAGTTTACTCCAACCAAAAGGAGATTGAGTACATCTCAGCTCACAGTTCTCGAGCTGCTTTGAAACCCCCTATCCAGTGATACAATTTACTCTATTTCTCGGGTAAAATGGTGTCAAAATCATAAAATGATCGTAAGAATAGCAGGCTGGTACGAGAAAACAGTTTGAATGAAATTAAGCACTTATACCTTCACAAGTCCGTTCCTGATCGTCTCCTTTAAGTACGTAGCCTTTCTTCTTGCAGCCGCACACGTGAGATCCATTCTTTTGTTTTAGGCATTTGAGAGTCGGAGGGCAAACATCACCTTGAATTCTGCACTCGTAAATGTCATCAGCTAGCATGTATAATATATCGAGCAAGTATTAGACTTAGATTCTGAAATCTGCTCACATACCCCTTACCCCTTCTCTAACCTAAAACAGTGCACGTGATAATGTTAAGGTTGGGTTAAGGGAGGGGTAGGTGGTCAATTTCGCAGAATTGTAGGATCAGTGTAAGATCCTGGACATTTACCCACCTACCCCTGCCCTTACCCATTACTTCGTCCTAAAGAAGATTTTAGTGTCAAGGTTGGCTTAGGAGAGGGTTAGTAAAGTATACTCTGAGTTTTTATTTGGGTTTGTCTCTTAGTCAGGGATCATTAGTTCTTTTGGATTCAGTGGTTTCAATTGTCTGAGCAAATTAAAGTGCTTAATTAAGTGCAATTCCGTTTATTTTGAAAAACATATCCACTGTTTGTATCATGCCGATCGAAGGAAAAGTGCACACGTTTTTCAATAAGATTGATTGAATTTCAGTTTGTGATTACATGCTTTTTGGAAAATGCTTGTTGAAAATATCGTGAAAACTATACCTTCACAAGTCCTGTTATCTCCTTCTCCTACTACCTTTAAGCCAGCATCGCAGCCACATGCGAAAGTTGCGTTCTCTTGTTCTTGGCACTGCAGAGGAAATGGACAAGCATCTCCTGCCTTTTCGCACTCGTCCAAAGCTGGGAAAATTGTTTGAAAGAATACTTTAGTTACTCGGCGATATTTACGGTTTAAACCCAGTCCAGTCCCTTCTGAGTTGTCTCAGGATGCGTGGGATCATGTCAAACTTTCAAGGAATGGTGTTTACTACTCGGGTACACGGCTCTCTCTTAAGAGATATATATTAATCATTTGTGTAGTTGATAGTCTGCTGCGAGCTCAGCTGTAAAATCTCTATTCCGGCCAACGGTGGGAAACGATAAGAGACCATTCATCGACCATTTTGAAGTTGCGCTCGTGGAACTGGCTCGATGTTGTTTCGAATTGCACCACGGGACTCTCTCCGTGAGGGACCAGTTTTGACTCAACTTCCTGCGCAAACTCATAATAGCGGAGCTCGCGCGCGCAGCGGAGCGCCATCCGGGATATCCTCCTACGTCATGACATAATGTAAAATGCACGTGGAAGAGCGATTACGAGTAAATTTCCACAACGCAAGCAGATGATAAACGAGGTGAGTTTTTAATTGCTTTTTTCATTTTCAAGATGTTTTTATTGCTTGTAGAAGTATTCATCAGGGTCTCGTACTGGTTTAGTGATGAATCTCGAGGAAAGCGAGAGATTCTCTACATACTTCCATGATTGATACATCTTTCAGCATCATTATTTATATTTTATAAAGCTGTATTTTTTGCTTTGGCGCTTTCAAAACGCCTGCATTAGAAACGTATATTTATAACGGGAGAGGAAGTTACTTGTAAACAAGGCCATGATGATATAGGTATGGGAAAATTTTAAAATAAAATAACTTTAGTATGAGGAACCAGAAGGTAAATGCTCAGATATATACCAAGGCACATGCTAAAAACAAAATCTCTACCTGAATGTTTGAGATTCAAACTCTGCGTAAAATCACTCGCACGGAGGAATGTAGTGCGCACTAATTTGAAAGAATTAGCCGGGGGAACGTCAAAACAGTGAAGTTCGTAGGCGCGGTTCAGCTTGGAATTTGAAGGCGTTGCATACAGTAAATGAATTTTAATGAAAGTTTGACATGTTACTTTTCACATCACGAAGGTTATGTGAGAAATTTTTTAAAGAATTCTACTGAACTGTTTTTGAGATGTATGGAAGAGCTTGAATAATCAATAGGAGTTTGCATAAATTTGCACGTGGAAATTAGTGTAGAAAAAGGTTTGTTTCCAAGATCGCGACCAAATTTCCTAGAAATGCTATTAAAGAGTAAATTGAGTTATTTAAAACGTGATCTTTTATCACGTCTAATGAAGATATACAATTTAAAAATATATTTTCGTTTTATTTGAATTCAACTACTCAGAGGTTTTTATTCTCAAGGAGGCTACTTGCCAAAAACTTCACTTTATAATCCCGACATTGAATTTTCATTTGCAGGTAGAGATCGCACAAAATTCGTCTTTCAAAGAGTTTTGTTTATCGTTGTCATGGTAATATCGATTTAAATTATTATAAATGAAGTTACTTTTTGACAAATTCCAGCCCAAAGTACCTCTAAGTGGTGAAAGTTTTATAGCGATTGTAAAAATTCAAAACATCTCTGGTCTCCGAAAAACTGAGTAGAAACACCTTAACTTTCATTGTTACATAGCCCCTGCTCTTAAATTGATGAAGAATTGTACCTTGACAAGTCCTGTTATCTCCTTCTCCCACTACTTTTGAGTCAGCATCGCAGCCACATGCGAAAGTTCCGTTCTCGTTTTTCAGGCAAAACAGTTCAGATGGACAAACCTCTCCTGACTTGTCGCACTCGTCCAAGGCTGGAAAAATTGTGTCAAAAAGCTGAATACTTAGGGCCGGTTATTTAAAGGAAGTCTAACTTGAGCCACGGTTCAACAAATCTTTGGACCTCCAGGTCTCATCTTTAGTCTGTTATCAGTAAGAAGATAATGCTTTTCTGGTCTACTCTATATGCTTTCATAAAACTTTTCACAATAAATGGTGTTTAGATAAAACCATAGGGCCCATAGAAAATGGCTTAGAACGCGCTTTAATTAATCACTGGCTAAACTACGGTTAAATAACTGGCCCTGAGTCGCCACTCCAAGCCCTCAGCTTAACACACGTAGTTTACACCAGTGACAAGATTTCCATCGTTCTTAGTTCATATACAAGTTAGTTATCGATTGTTTAACTGGAATAGTCATAAATTAAGTAATTAAGCCAAGTTGTTTTAGGCATCTTGATTGTCCCTTTTGAAACCATGGCAAAATTAAATAAAATGAAGTGGAAAAAATCTCGAACAGAAGATGAATGCAGAAACACTACAATGGAGGCAAATCGGATTGCATTCAAACGTGAACACAAAGCGCCAACTATTTTTTTGTTAGTTTGCCTTACCTACAATGGCTTTATCTAACCTCGTTTCCAGGGTCTTCTCCTACTCGGCTCACGGGGGTCGAGTAGGAGAGGGAACGAGGTTGGGCTTCGTGGAGTAATTAAGTTTTTTTTCAACCATTCATAAAGCAAACAGAAATAGGCATGGTCACTGGGACAAAACCTGTGACTGCCAGGTCCTTTAGAAATAATCTGTACCTTGACAAGTCCTCGCATCTCCCTCTCCTACTACCTTTGAGTTAACATCGCAGTCACATGCAAAAGATCCGTCCTCTTGTTTCAAGCACTGTAGCGCAGATGGACACACCTCTCCTGCCTTTTCGCACTCGTCCATGGCTGAAATGATAATGCATTGTCGTGAGAAATTCTTTCATTCTTCAACTAACTTTGCCCATGCTCATCACAAATCGACAGCAATTCCATTGCTTTTTCCTGCGAACTCAAATTTTTAGCAGCAAATATATTTGACGACGCGCGCATTTCTCCTCTCCTCAAAGCTGCCAGAATTGAACTCTGACTATATTTGTCATTACACATTTTACTAATAGGACTCTTTACGTATTTTTATATATTGCTGAAGGCAAGTTTATCGAACGAGACTATGAGGTGTATGAGCACTTTTGACATTTAAGGCAATTTAGCTCTACGAGATTTTTTGTCTTGTTATAATATATAAGTTCATTCGGATAAAATGAGGTTAATAAAAGAAACAAGCGTTCTTTCAATTAACGTGTTTTTCGAAACAGCTGAGAATTGTGGGACTTAGGGCGACCCGCAACATCTTACATTTTGTTAGAAGCCATCAGCTAAATAATAATGATTATCGTACCTTTGCAGGTCCTTCTGTTTCCGACTCCCACAATCTTAAAACCAGGATTGCACCCACATTCATAACCTTGTTTCTGCTTCAAGCACTTCAGAGCAGGGGGGCAATTAAGTCCTTTCTTTTCACACTCGTTCATTGCTAAAAAAACGTCATCAATTAATAAAGGCATCAGATGTCACTTAACATCCCAGGAAATGTCAGAGAATACATACAATATTTGTCGCATGGTGGACAAATTTAGTCTAAGTGGAGTCGTAAAAAGATAGCAGTTTTGACCCTGAAGCCTCTAAGTTATGATAGCTTTTGATATATAAAACGTTGGCTATTCAACCGCCTTGTTTGATTCACGTTCAATAATGTCGGTCAAAGTACTCGTCCATAAACCAGAAAACAAGAAACTCAACAACAGTCTGATGCGTAGACTGGGGCGTGGGACATTTTGTTATTATAACAGGTTGAGGCTGAATCGGGGTGTTCTTTTTTAACGGTTCAGAATTTCACACTTAAGTCCAGTTTCAGACCTGAGCCTCGCGAATTGTGAATCGCATGAAAAACAGCTGGAATTGCCTTTTCTCTGCTGAACGGTCAAGTTTAATAAAGTTGCACTAAATTGCCTTCGGTATTTCTGTTCGAGCAAATTTCATTAAACGTGTAGCTTAAATATTTGTAATCAACTGATTATTTTTTAACTAATTCAGCTCATTCTCATTCCAATTATAAGCGTTAAAATTGATTAAACAGTTCTCGTACCTTTACAAGTCCTGGCGTTCCCGCCTCCCACAACCTTAAAACCAGAATTGCACCCACATTCATGACCTTGTTTCTGCTTCACGCACTTCAGAGCAGGGGGGCAGTTTAGTCCTTTCCTTTCACACGCGTTCATTGCTAAAAAAATCATTTATCGAATCTGTTATTAGTTTCCCGAGAGCGCAAAAAAGACCATTTCTGAAGCCGGAAAAAGTTCGGTCTAGTGAGTGAATGGAAGTCTCATTTACGGCACCCGGTGAGCATCGGCCTCCCCGGGGGGTGGGGGGGAAGTTACTTGGGGTATTTTTTTTCTAGGTATGTGCCGCTGGCCTCTCAGAGCCCCTACCCCATTATGGTCTAGTCTGTGGCCAAATATGGACCCCATCTTAGTCACTTTTGAGAAAATGTAATTCAGTTTGCGATCCTAACTTAATAACTTTCTGTTTGTGTATCTACTTTAAAATGTTATATCCGGAAATGAATTGACACATTGTTTAAGGTTAATAAAATAAAAGTCTTCCCATCTTTAAATCCTGAATTTTCTGATCCCCCAATCCCGAAAATGTACGATCCCGTTCTAGTAACTCTGATTAAAATGCAACACCATCCAGCGGCACATCCCAATTAGCCTATTACTAGGAAGTACCCCCCCCCCCCCTCCACGGGATCGGCTCACGATCAATTTACCAAAGGGATTACGAAGTACTAATACCTTTACACTTCCTCTTGTTTTCTTCTACAACAACCTTGAAACCAGGATCGCACCCGCATACAAAGTTATGCCCCTGTTTGACGCACTTCAGAGCAGGGGGACAATATAGTCCTTTCTTTAAACACTCATTTGTTGCTTTAAAATAAACAGTCATTAATTAAATGCATAGTCATACGTTTTCTAGAGAACTGGGGAATGTGTGGAGAAATGACAAACAAATTCAGTCTGAGTGAATACCACGCACGACTCTATTTTATTTTAAGACCGACAAACCAGTCAGAAAACTGTCCCCACCCCCCCCTCCCCACTGAAGCAGTGAATTTCGCCTTTTATAGGCCACACCCATTTTCCAACCGAACCTAACCCCCTCCCCCCCTCACTGAAGGTCTGAATTTTGCCCTGTGACCAGACCAAAACTGGCCTGTAATGTTTTGACATACGTCTACTGGGGAACTTCCCAGTAAGTCAGGTTGCAGGTTTTGGGTGCACTTTGCTGGCTGGGAAATCTTCCATCAGTCTTGCTGGGAGTGAGGACGAGATAAATTTTCCCCAGCAATCTCCCAAAACGCTTAAAATGGCTTCGGAAAGCTTTATTCATGCTTTGTTGTTGTTTCTCAAAATTTCCCTTTGGGTACTCCTGTAGCCTGCGAAAACATCCGTTTCTCCTCGCTCTTCGCCGCTGGGGACGTTTCGCACGGAGGAACGTCTGCGACTCAACGACAGAAATTCCATACTGATGATGCAAAGCAATGTTTACATAATAAATCCGGTAGTCATGGGCCTCCAAATGTAAATTTGTCCAGTTTTACGTGTCTTATGGTCGATTTTGGAAAAATGTTGTGTTCATCTGCCAACGAGCTCCAGCAAAACTCAAATGCTTCTTCTAGAGAAGACTATATTCCACAAATATTGACTGTTTTGTCAGAGATTCTCTGTGTTTAGATTTGACCTTTTTGGCCTTTTGTCTTTTGTCTGTCATTCGTAAGCAATAACTAAAACAATGTAACTACTCCGCTGACCAATCAGCGCTTCTGACCGGATTCCGGACAGATTTTACGTCATCAGTATGGAATTTCTGTCGCTGAGTCGCAGACGTTCCTCCGCGCGAAACGTCCCCAGCGGCGAAGAGCGAGGAGAAACGGATGTGTTCCCAGGCTAGTGCTCCTGTTGAGCGAGGGTCTTTCAAATATGGAGTTTGGTGAGACAATATCAAGGCTGTCAACCCCCCACGTCTTCAAATATTGAGAATTGATGGGGAAGGGATGATTAATGACGTCATAATGCACGCGGCACATGACATCATTTGTGAAAAAAAAAACACGCGAAAAAGATGTTGTTGGAATTGTAACATTTGACCTAACTGGCTTACTTCCCCCCAATCACATTATTGCTTATATTACAATGGCATAGCGGAGTTTGTGTGGAAACGTTCGATGTCAACAGTAAAATAGCACAAAAAAACGCAAAGTATTTGAATGAAATTCATTGCCAGAAAGTCGATTCTACAAGAAATGGCAAACCTCGGCGATTATCTGGGAGATTTCAGACTCTAATCTAGAGACCGGGAGAAACTGTTCAAAATCTAGAGTCTCCCGGATTATCCCGGAGAGTTGACAGCCCTGCAATATGTCAGAGGGATGGCTACGTAATGTCAGCGACATTTCGTTGAATTCTAATAAAACCTGCACTGGTTAGCAACACGGGGGAAGTTTGGACAAAATATTGCATTTTTGGTGACAATTCTCTTGAAAATTGGAGTTTTGTCGGATAAACATTCCAAAGATATAACATGTACAGACACAGTTAAAAGTCTATAAATAAAAGTCAAAATGACCCTCGCAGTTGAATAAACAACCTAAGATGTTAAAAAAGAACCTGAAAATTTCAGGCTTGACCGGGAATCGAGCCCTGACCTTTGCGATGACCGGACACAATGCTCTATCTATATCCAGTCTTCATGAATTGACAATAAAGCTAATCTTCTAGATCCTTAGTTTTTGACATAGATGCTCTAAGAGTTCTTTGATCAATCAAAATATCAAGATCAAGAGAGTCTCCCCGTCCCCTGTTTCTGAATTTCTGAATCTACCCCGTTGAGGTCACAGATATAATGACTGAAAAATAATAGTATTTTATGTAAAAATACTTTGGTACCTAATGAAAAACTATTAAAGCACCAGTCCTTCCCAAGAAACAGTTGTACAAATGCGATCCTTTTTGCACTTTTGACATAACCCCACTCTTGATACAAAACTATGTAAAAAGGTCTTGAGACCCATTCCTTATCCCAGTGTTGAGACCCTTATAACATTTGCCACCAGTACCGTATTACATTTGGCACCCTTATTGCATTTAACACATGTTATTTCCCTCGTTATTACCTCAACATGTCCCCTCGGTTACCTGTGCATTTTTTCGCGGGATTCCCAATAAAACCGTCTCCGCATTTGCAAACGACCTTCCCCCGGCGAGGAGGGCCTTTCCTCAAGCACACAGAGTGCTGTGACAAGCAGCCAAATCTTTTTCTGTTGACAAGTGGGTGACAGGGACTAAACCCACCTAAAATTGAGAATATAGAAAGAGAAACATATTAAATAATATTTTATTTCATCACAGTATTTTGAGTCGCAAAAAGTAGTTTCATTCTTGGCGAATTCTGTGATGTGGACAACGGAAATTAAGGGGGGGGGAGTATAGAGGCGCAGGCGTGTGTTTTTTGGTTGTTGGTTTTTTTTCTACAAATGCACCTTTTCGAAATTTATTTTTAAACTTTTTACTAACATCAAATAGTTATCGCTAATTCTTTGAAACTGTTTACGAAGGAAAAATTTACAGTCGGCATATTTGAAAAGTTTTTGAGTGATTTGTTGAAAACTAAAAAAGTTATATAACCCGGCACAAGTTATATCACTTGTGGCACAAGTTCCATTGATATAGGGGAGTTTTGGGGGCTCCAGCTTGCCCTTACCTCACCCTAGAGAGTTCTTAACAAATTTCACGCCTTTGCTGAACATCTTCGCTAATTCTAAGGCGCTGTTCCTAGCAATGTTGAAGGATAATATTCGTTAACTCCTGACCCTTAATAAACATTGGAAGGGTCTTTGGCAGACTTTTCTACTTTATTATTCAGCCAAAAGTGGTTCCCGGGTTTAAAAGCTCTCTGATTTATTTATCCATCAGAAAATTAGTGTTAATATGCAGTGTCCACTTTTCTGTAAATCGTACAAAAAATTTTAGCTTCTTTTTATCGCAAATGACGATATCCAGCAACAATCTCATCATTTCGGGTTTTCCCTTTAGGTGCAACAAAACTTGAAAAGTAAATTTTGTAGTTTAATAAACTTTTAATTCGTTCGTGTTTTAGATCAAGGTCCATCTTCTCTTAACATTCCTGGCTACATCTATCTTCCTCAGGATCATCTCACTAACACACCTAGACGAAGATGCTAAAAGATGTTTCAGGTGTTTTATACCTTCGCATTTATGCTTTCCATCTCCGTAATGCCAGCCCTGACACGCACAGTGGTTCAACAGACACTTTGCTTGTGGATGACACTGTCTGTCTGAATTACAGTTACCTGCAATGAAAAATATTCCTCTTTACTACATAAAGACCGATGAAATACCAGGTGAGCTCTCGCGCGAAAATATGATAACTTCACACGTTAAAATAACATGTTATCTTCACAGTTGAAAAGTTCACAGCAACAATGGCTACATAATAAATCACGCGTTTCAAAGCAAAAAAAAAACTATTAACGCGAAAACGGTTTATTATTTTATTGGTGCTTAAATAATAAATAGAACTACGCTCACTTGTAAAACATTATTGAACACTCGAAGAGAAATTTTGTATCTTCGCTCGGCCTTGTAATATCCTCAGAGCAGGAATCTGCGAGATGTAAACTTGTCGCTCTTAAGTATTTTTAGAGTTTTAATTGTTCCCGTTGTTTTAGAATTTTTTGTTTGTTTGTTTGGGAGTTCGCTCCTCCAAAGTTTGACACAGTCATACATGAACCAGGGGCACCCAACGTCAATTTTCAGAAAATGTCTGTTCGGAAGACGATTTGAGATCTAGAATTTTCGGAACATTTTTTGGTAAAATTCTTGCTTGTTTACCTCTCCTAGGATTTTCGAACGTCTAAAAAATGGTATAATTGCTCCTTTTTAACGGATTTTTACCCTAAAAAGGTCACCTAGAATTTTCGGGAGTCTTTTTTCTGGCTAAAACTTTCGAAAAGGTAATTTTTGATCCCTATAATTTTCGGATCACTAGACTTTCAGCTAGGAAATCCGAACAGATGAAAAATTTGTAGGGGATAAAAATATGCCAATATCTACCGTTCAAATACTAAAATACGTTAAACAAGCTATGTTTAAGTGGTTTTGAACTATACACTCGTTGGGTGCCCCCGATGAACACCGCTTTACAGACACCTACTTAATATGGACACCTCATCATTGCGGCCAGTTTACTTTGTGTCTGAGAAAAGAAAGCCTTTACATTTTCTCTAAATTCAGCCCACTTATTACGGACACCCTTTTACTATGAACAAGTTAACGGGGTTTGGTGTGATCATTATATATTAGCAAGAATCTGATGGTTCATATTATACGTGTAATTTGAGTTTCCCGGCTTTTCACCTTGGCTGTGACTCAGAGTGTTTTATATTTGACTACTCAGTGTCCACTGTGAAGGAAAAAGATCGAAAAAATTCAAAAAGACAATGATTAAAAACAACGCAATTGAAAGCAACATGCTTTGAAGAGGCATACTTTCTTGCCTGTTAAAGAAAACCTTGGCTTAAGCCATTTCAGGGGGTCTAGTTCACAGCGGTACCTACTGAATCTTTGATGACATACTTTACTTTTGTGGGGGTGGTAAACATTGTTTTGTCCCTCCTTTATTGTGTCCTTGTTTCTGTTAATTTTGACAGTCAATCAGTTAATATGTGTTCGTGTGGTATATGCTAAGTTTTGATAAGTGTTATCCTTACCTCCAGCGACACTCTTAGGGTATATAAAAAGGAAGCAACAAAAGACTCCAAAAACAATGGACTTAGATAGCCAACCCATCCTGGACTAGCACATCATTGCGATAGTCTCCTACAAACGTACGTATTGCCAGGGTAGATGGTGTTTAAGGCCAAGATAGAATGAAAGCACGAGTCATTCAAGCAAAGAAGTCAGGTTGCTTACAATTACGCGTCACAAATCAATTATAATGTTTTAGAACGACAATAATCCATTGTGCACGCGCCATGCCTCCATCTTACTTAAAAAACAATTAAGCCTTTTATTGATTTATTTAATTCTATTCTTAAATGATCAGGTGTCAAAAACAAACGAGCGTTTAATTGCGCTTATCATTCATTCAAAATATTTCCCCATTCTGATCGGCTTAAAGCACACGCATAATTCACCATAACCAGCTACTGATGACCAAATTTGGAAGAATTTTGCGTTTAATGAATCGATGATGTCAAAACTGCAGCCTTCTTGCGGGTTCTTGCGGGTTAATGCACCGTTAACCGAGAGGACCTGAGGACGAGGTTGAGTTGTTTTGGTTGTGAAGACAAAAATGGCGGACATTTCAAGATTAAGAACTAGGCGAAATAATAGCTAAAAACATGGCAAAAACAGAAAGAAGACAACTCGGAAGGCGACATGTGCTATTTGAAGAATATTTGCGGAGCTGGACAACCCTAAACGTGCACTATCGAAGATGAACTTAACATCGGTTTTAGCTACGTTTTTAAACTAGGAATTACTTTGACTGAATAATAAAACAATTATTGAATTCGGCTTTCGTATCATGTGAAGAATTATGGAGATCTCGGAGGGTGTTATCCTCCTTGGCCTACGGCCTCGACGGATAACACCCTCCTCGATCTCCATAATTCTTCATAAGATACTAAGCCTCATTCCTTAATTGTTAATTAAATGGAGTCAAAACTAAATGTGGAATTGCGCAGAAATGTATCCTGCTGATGAATAGTCAGGACATATTTCGGAGCAGTAATTTGCAATTTGGAGATTGCCCTCTTCCAATATTTTGAACCAATTTTATATACTGGTCAACATTTTCATTCTAGTATTGAGGTACGTGAGTGGGTCTACCAGCGCTTGGGTTGTCGACGCAAAAAGATTTAGGGGACATTTTCCAAACATAATATCAAATCCATACCAACCCTGGGGTGTTTTTGCGGCTTATTCCCGACCGGTGTTTACGGAAAGTACCGTTTAGTCCAACTTTTCATTTTGAAAAAAATTAATTTTCATCTGCAAGGACTTAAGATCCGTAAGGAAGTATGGCTATACCCTGGCATTGCCGATATGGCCCGGACGTCCATACTCGGCAGATACGTGCATATGGCTAGAAAAATAAGGGGTGTCGACCCTCTGTTAGATTGACGCCTTTTTAACGGTAACTTAAAATAATAGTTATCTATAAATATTTTAACCCTAATGTCTAACAGATCCAGATTACGTGATTTAACGTAACTGATCTAGACGTAACTACTGCTCTTTCGATCCTTTGGAGTGTCGGAGACTAAAACCCGTCCTACTTGTCAGTTTGTGGATAAGACTGAAGGATGAAATCTGGCTCTTTGCTTATTAAAGGTGTTTATTAAGGCTAATCATTGAATATGCAACACCCATGATAGAAGTTTTGGTATTTAACAGATGTTATTCTTCGTTTCTTCTGTGGACTACTCGTTTATCATGAATTTTATCCTTGCATATAAAGAAGTGATAAAGATTTATCTTGAGTTATGTAGACGTAACTTCTGTTATCTTGATCCTTGGAGTGTCAGAAGATAACACCCTGTCTACTTGTCAGTTTGCGAATAAGAATTAAGGACGAAATCTGGCTTTTTCCCTGCAGGGTAAAGGTATCTATAAAGTACAGTCAAAGAATATGCCACGCCCAATATTGCATTTTTGATATTTGACAGGGTGATATTTTTGTTTTTTTTTCTGCTGTAGATGACTCTAATAGTATTTGACAACAAGTTAAAACAACAAAGAAAAGAAGTTTTGCATAGCAAAGCAATGTGATTTTATTGAAATACGTTTAAGCTTTATTACCAAAACAACAACATAAGATTTATTACCAAATAAAAGTTAACTTAATTTACAATATAATATATTAATACAAAAAAGGTAACATTTACTCAGAATAACTGAAAAGCTAATCGAGCTGAGTAAAGCTAAATAACGTTCAGGCATAGGAGGTAAGTTGGCACTAAAGCTAGAACAAACAAGAAATTAGTAAATGGATAAAAGGAAAAAAATGACAAAGAAAAAAAAAAGAAAGAGGAGAAAAAAAAAATATATATAAATACCAATTAAAGACTCACGAACAATAATGTCATCTTTTGTACATTCTCAATCGTTCGATCGTTAACAAGTACAAAAAGTAAACAAAGTGTATTTTCGGATACGTCTGCAGTCACAGGCTGCAAAATTACCCAGTCCACTCCTGTTTGAATTGGAATAAGATCCACAAGATCCGAGGGCGTTTTTGCAATAACCGAGTTCTGTCAATAATTGTTTTATCATTCGGTGACCGAGTTTGCTTTTTAATGAATATCTGCCATGTTGCCATTTTTAGGCAAAACCGATCTCAAGAAGGAGAAAACGTGGTCTCATTTGCGCATGAGCAGAATATTATTTGCAGCCAAACACAGTTGGACGACATTGCCCATGAGCAGAACATTGTTTGTTGACAGTTATTTGCTCGTCACGTGTTGGGCTCTCCGCCAATGAAAAGGAAGAAAAATTTGCATCGAATCATAAATAACTATTGTTTTCAAAGTTTTTCTGACACATGTAAGTCAGTAACTTTTAATGTTCAGGGAATCATAGCACAATCTGTTCGACGTCTTTGTCGATAAAATCTTTATTTCAAAACTTCGTACATTACAGTCCTGCTTTTTCGAACCTCCAAAGGAAATGAAAATTTGTTTGAAAAATAAGAACGGTAGAGGTGTACGGCAAGATAAGAGTGGTTTCTCTTCATTGGATTGGTTGAGCGTGTAGTCTTTAATGTACCGCCATAGTAACAGGATTACTGATTGGAGGATTAAACTGTACTGTATATATCAACTAATGCCTGTTCATTTAAGTCCGACCGTGCTTATATCCCTGTCAAACCTCCTCTAGCAATTTTATATTGCAGTTCAATTTTTCTCTCGTTATAAAGACATCTCTTGAAGTCTACAACTGGGGAGGCTAGCTGGCAAAGCTACAAACAAATTCTGTTTTGATGTTGACATGATTGCATTTCCGTTGAACCTTACCACTGCAATCATTTTTAAGTGCCAAACATTAAACTGAGAAGGCTTTCTGTCCATCCCATGGTTATCAAAATACGTTTTAAACTAAAATGCCATTGCCACCAAACCCCTGGGATCCCCTGTATGGTATCTTGGGGTGTTAAAAATATAGCCATTTAAGGAAGTCCGGAACAAAGGTTTTCAACCTAAAATCCAGGTTTCAAATCTAGGGTGAACAGCTCTAGTTTTACTAGACGACAAGCTGAAACAGCACAGAAAACAAGCATGTTTTACACAGCAAAGCCCAGCAATTTTATTGAAAAAGAGACGTTTATCACAATGTTATAGTAACGTTTGAAAACTTCAGATACGGAAGTACACATATATTTTCTTGATCAGTTTGATTAGAGTTCTTAATCCGCTTTGATTTAGAAAAACAATCGTCTCACCCAAAAATGAATGCAAAACAGTCACTTGATTTTTTTTAAAGAAGAAAATTAGAACAACCGTCAAGAAACCAACCAAAGTGTTTTATTCTTAAATCAAAACCAGTCTTATCATCATTACTGTAACTTGAAAATCCTGTTTTCTGATTTTTTTTTATCGCAAAGAGAAAAGTCGTCAACAAACTGAAGATTATTTTCATTCCAGCAAAATTTTTGAAAATTAGCGTCAGAAGTTTCTTTCCTGGTTTAAACATTATAGTTTTTCATTCTGTAAAATAAAGTAAAAGTTTAGTTGCATCAGTAAGGTAAACAGCAGGCGCGGTTCCTTATGCTGTAAAGGTGTCCAACGTATCCAATCACAACAGCGCCGCCATAAATGATGACAGAAGAGGACTGGGGCGGGGAGGCTCCTTTAAAAGTAAGGGCTGGAAGAGAAAAAACTTTTTAATCACGTATATTTACCTCCGAGTGCTTATAGAAATAATGAGAAAAAAAACTGTGAATCAAAGGTCACACTATCAGACGATAGCACAGGACAGTAAGTTGGCTGGTTAGAAGAAAGTTAAGTCATATTGTAGTCGGAAATGAAAAAAAGTTTCTTGCAAATTTATCCATTTGCACATCTCCAATACTACACGTTGCCTGCCCCATGACATTCTGCATAAACAGGGGAGCTTTTGTTTTGGGGGGGGGGATGGGGCAAAGAAGGTGTATTATAGGAGTCGCGCAAGTGGCCAACGAGTCGGAGACTGAGTCTAGAACTTATTGGGTCTTGGAACTTGTTGTATGTATGTTAAAGGGTGGACTCGGTAAAGCGCAGTTTGTTGCAGTCAATCCTCACCTTTTACGCAATTTCCTTTGGTTGCCTTGGACTTTCTGTATCCCTTTTTGCATCGGCATATTCCGTCATGGCACCTCTCATGCGCTTTGCACTTGATATTGAGACATTTACTCGCTACGATGAAAACGGAAGACATTTTATACTAAGTCAAAAGTAAACCAGGTTAAGTAGAGATATAACATCTAGAGAATTTGTATGTTTATATTGAGCTTAAGGGTTAAACATACTTATTTAATCTAGAAAGTACAAAAAGTCAATAGCCAGTTTTTATCACGTTTCCCTGATTCGATTAATAGGGAGCTTTAGCATCGACGACGGCAACGGCAGCGAAAACGTCAGTTTTAAAATGAATTCCCGTTTATCAATCTTTGGCGCGTTTATTCCAATTTGCTGAAAATGGCAAGTGTAGACGAATTTCCCTGGAGTTTATTCCTTGAGGACCGCACTGAAGTTTAGAGAGAGAAAAAGAAATTCGTCGTCGCTTGTGTACGTCCTCCATAAAACTTGCAATTAGGAATTTTCACGTTGTAGTCGTACAAAGTCGGTAAAGAAATGAACAAAAAAGCGTGATGCACGTGCAAAGTTGTTGTTTTGCGTAATAAACCTACTGCTTTTTTGACGTCCAAGGTGCCGTCGCCGTCGTCGTTGCTAAAGCTCCCTAGTAGAGAGTTTACGCAACGACGACAACGGCGGCATCTAGAACAGCAAAAAAGCAATAGGTTTAGACAAGCAAAACAACAACTTTGTACGTGCATCACGCTTTTTTGTACATTTCTCTGCCGTCGTTGCACGACTACAACGTGAAACTACCTAATTTCAAGTTTTGTCGAGGACGGGAGCAAAAGACAACAACTTTCTTTTTTTTTTCCTGAACTTTGATGCAGTTCTTTAGAATTCAACTCCAATCAAATTTGCCAACATTTGACACATTAAACGAGATGGAATAAGCGCGATAAAGTTTGAGGCAGCGCAAATTCACTTTTTAAGTGACGTTTTCGTAGCCGTCGCCGTCCTTGTTGCTAAAGCTCCCTAGTCTTTCCTAGGCGACGCAGTCTTCTTTCTAGTAAATTAAAGACAGTGTTAAGGTTAATAAAATATATCATCCAAGGAGCAAAACTCACCAGGCTTGCAGCTTCCTCCAACTTTGACGTACCCGTCTTTGCAGTGGCATTCAAACTTTCCTGGCACGTTTACGCATTGTTCATCCTTAGCGCATGGGTTTTGAGTGCATTCGTCTACATCTGAAATACATGCCTATGTTATAAGTTGCATTGTAATAAGCGTGCATCACGTGCGCGGGCATGGTGCCAGTCTACAACTTTTCGCCCCATGTAAGGGAATTCAAGACCGTCTTGAATTCTGGATTCCTCACCGTGCATTCCAGATTCTTAATTTATTGTCAGTAGAACTTGATTCTGGATTCTGGATTCTGAATTCCAATAGTTAGCAGGATATGGGATTCCTTGAGCTGTATTCCAGATTCCAAAGCCCTGAATTCCGGAATCTACTCGGAAATTCTTACAAGGGGCGAAGCTTGAAACTATGACATGAGGAAGATAGATGAGACAAAAACAGTCATACCTTCACAAGTCCGTTCCTGATCATCTCCTTTAACAAAATAGCCCTTCTTCTCGCAACCACAAACGTGAGATCCATTTTCTTTCTTTAGGCAATTGAGAGTCGGAGGACAAACATCACCTTGCATTCTGCACTCGTAAATGTCATCAACTAGCATGCAAAAATATCAATATATGGTACCTTTTTCAGGCTTCAGGTGTATAAAAGGCTAATTATTTCACGATTTAAAGCGTGACTGAAAGGGCGTACCTTTTCTATAAAAAGTGGTTTATATAAAATTAACAAAAAGTCCAAAGACTACCGCAAAGTTGAAACAAACGTGTATTTGAAACTTTCTCAAATGATATTTCAGCTGGCTAACAATTTACATGACTGGGTCAAAGCCACAAATATAATCCCCGCCATCAGAACTGACCATTCTGCTATTTATTTAGAATTTGGGAACGTGGACAAAGAGGCTATGGGTCCTGGGTTCTGGAAGATGAACACCTCCATATTGGAGGATGATGAGTACATTGATGACCTTACAAAAATGGTACCAATTTGGATCACGGAAGGCCGAAAAGAACTTTCCGACCACCGTAACATCTGGGACTGGATAAAATATAACATAAGAGCTCATGCTATAAAATATTCCAAAAAGAAGGCAAAGGAGAGAAACGAAAGAGGATCAAAACTTGAAAAAGAATATAATGAAGCGAAACAGGTTTTCGAAACGAATCCCAATGATTCGAATGGCAACAATTTAAATGCGGCTAAGGATAAGCTCGAATCATTTTATGATGAAAAAGTCAACGGAATAATAATCCGCGCCCGAGCACGTTGGCATGAACACGGCGAGAAAAGTACCAAATATTTCCTTAACTTAGAAAAAAGAAATCATGTAAAAAAGCATATAAGGAAACTAGTAATCAGCGGCGTCGTAAAGACAGATCCCTATGACATTCTTCAAGAACAAAAACGTTTTTATCGAGAGTTATACAAAAGTTCAAATAGTGATGCGGAAACCCGTCAGAACATTGTAAAGTTTCTAGAGAATTTGAATATACCTCAATTAACCGAAGAACAAAAGTTGACCTGCGAAGGCAAAATTTCAGCTGAGGAATGGTTCTTCAAGGAACTGCAAAGCACAGCCTTTTGGAATTAAATGGCCTAACGAACCGATAAAGGCTTTAGGAATTTATTACACGTATGATCAAAAATTGCTTCTTGAAAAGAATTTCATAGAAAGATTAGACAGTATTAAAAACCTGACTAGAATTTGGTCCTCTAGGGGACTTTCTATTTATGGCAAAATTACACTTATCAAATCTCTATTAATCCCGAAATTTGTTTATGTGTCATCTTTAATACCTACCCCAAAAGAATTTGTCAATCAGTTAAACCAGTTATTATTTCAATTCTTATGGAATGGTCGTGACAAAGTCACACGCAGATCGGTGATAAATGAATACTCCAACGGAGGATTAAAGATGATTGATTTTGACAGCATGATAATATCGCTTCGATTGGCATGGCTAAAAAGAATAGCTAGCTCAAATGATGGTACCTGGAAAAGGTATCTGACACATCATCTAGAACGCTTTGGCGGCCTTTTCTTGTTTCATTGCAATTATGATGTTAGTATCCTTCCACTGAATATTTCTCTATTCTATCTAGAATTACTGCAATGGTGGTCAGAATTTAGAGATACGTTCTCTTCAGAAAAGGACTGGCGTTATATTCTTTGGAATAACAAACAAATACTCATTAATAATAAAACAGTTTATTATAAAAGCTATTTCGAAGCTGGTGTAGTTCACATCAGCGATCTATCCTTTGACTTAAATAACAAAGATTCCTTTTCCTTAGTTTCTAACAAGATTTCTAAAACTAATTTTTTAGTTTGAGCAGGTCTTCGACACTCCATCCCTTCCATTTTAAAAATTTGTACTCATAAATCAACAACAGGTGAACTTTCTCTAAAAATTGACGATAATATATTTGATGTCACAAAGAAGAAATCTAAAGACTATTATACTTTACTTGTAAGCAGAAAGGCTCTCTTTCCAACTAATGTAAACAAGCTGCAAAATGAATTTCATTTCACACTCGAGGAAGTTAAACAAATTTTTATGATCCCGCATAGTGTTGCTCTTGAAGCATATGTTAAGGCATTTCAATACAAAATTCTTAACTCCATTCTCTATACTAATGCTAAACTTTACAAAATTGGCTTTAAATTGAATGACTCGTGCTCATTTTGTTCATCTGAACCAGAAACGCTATATCACTTCCTATATCTTTGTCCTTTCTCGGTAGATTTCTGGCGTGACTTCGAAGTATTCTGGCACCAACTTTTAAAGGAAAACATTCGACTTTCGTTGCAAGATGTTTTAGTTGGAATGATACGACAAAACTCCCCTTCTGCTACGCTTCTAAACTATCTAATTATGATTGGGAAATTGTACTTGTGGGATTGTAGAAGAAGTCAAATTCTTCCGAATATATATGGATTTAAAAAGAAAATTGCTGTAAAATATGAAACGGAAAAATATATAAGTCTGCATAGTAAAAAAACAAAGGATTTCTTCGAAGCTAAATGGATAGTGTCGCCTCTTGTAAATGCTTAACTATTTAAAGGTTTTAATATGCATCCACTTTCTGTTTGTAATTAATATATTATTTACATTATATTTTGTAAACATTTCTAGTTTGTTTGAATATCAGTGTTAATTTGTTGTATTATATTATTAGTATTAGTAGTATTAGTTGTAACATTATAATTATGTAGGTAAGTAACTAATTTGCTGTATTAATGTCAATTTGTTTCAATAAAGAATTATATCAAAAAAAAAAAGAAAAAAAAAAAGATATTTCAGCTGGCTATACCAGCCTTTTTTGGGTTTTTTAGATTTTACTAATATTTTTTAAATGCAGATGGAGAACGTCGCAATAAATATAGAGGGAGAGGCGGAAATGGTGTTAAATATGAAAAAGTCTGCAGTATAGTTTTTTTATGTATAAAAGGGTAAGGGGCTGAACATTGCGCGGAGCCTTCACATACGAGGCCTTGTTGAGTAGCATTTCGAAAGACAAAACAAGCGTTTTTCGTCCTTTTGATTGTATTAATTAAAATGCCAGCTTTGTGGCTTAAGGTAGCCAAACCTCATTGGATATACCGTAACGTAGCCCCAGTCCTTTGATGAAGAATTAATTGTACCTTCACAAGTTCTCGCATCTCCATCTCCGGTTACCATTAAACCAGCCTCGCAGCCACATGTGTAAGTTGCGTTCTCTTGTGCCAGGCACTGCAGTGAAGATGGACAAGCATCTCCTGCTTTTTCGCAGTCGTCCAACGCTGAAAAAATTGTTTTATTACATGCATCAGTTACTCGTTGATATCTACTGAATTAGAATAAGGTCCATGAGATCGTTCCATAAAGTTTACGAGAGTGACGTTCAAGTGGTAGACGCAACGGTCTTCCGTGAGCCCTTTTAATCAGTTGAACAGTTAACAGTTAAACGTTGTCAAATCCAACCTCAACTGGAGTCTCCATCCCTATGTAGCCGCGGGAATGATGATATTAATAACCGTTGTAAGACTAGGGCGGTATTGTTTCGAACTGCACTATGAAACTATTTTTGAGGACGAACAGTTCAGGTTCAGTTTGTTGGGAACCTCGTAAGATTAAAGAAACGATAACGTGCCTCAAAGCAATCCCATGACGCAATGCGAGACAACCTGGACCCAGTCTCAAGCGCAAACACGCTCTGGCCAATCGCGAACTCTGTTTTACGACAATGAGAGAAGCTATCAGTTTCATATTAATTTTTTTTCTTGTTGTGGTAAACTACATGTTATTTACTATTCCATAGGTTGGGAAAGGGTTGATTGGAACGGACCATCTCCTTTGGGAGCTTCTTGTGATACATCAATAGTGGTTGTGTTTAGTACTGGAGTTTTCTTCTTAATAATAATAATAAAAATAATACTCAGTGTATGAAAAGAATGATTGACTGGAGTGACTGACGCTCTAGGTGCATGGTTTGCGCCCGGCTGATGCACAAAAAGAACACCAGCAAAGACTGTGATAAAAGAAATAATAATAATAATAATAATAATAATAATAATAATAATAAAAAAAGTTTCTCCAGAAACCAACTTCCATGGACATTAATTTATTTTATTAAGCGTCTAATTAGGTCTAAAAATAGCTTTATAGTGAAGTTCACATATCCCAAGGGCTAGCCTGGGCAGGGAATTAGCAAAATCCGTTTGACGACTTTCTTTCAAAGGATCCTATTTAAAAGCTTACAGTTAACGGAAACTGGCAAGATCATCAGCTAAAAAACTGATATCGTGCCGGCCTTTATATTGACTGAAATTTTTACCTTGACAAGTCCTCGCGTCTCCTTCTCCCACTACGTTTGAGTCAGCGTCGCAGCCGCATGCGAAAGTTCCGTTCTCGTTTTCCAGGCACAGTAGCTCAGATGGACAAGCTTTTCCTGCCTTCTCGCATTCGTCCAAGGCTGAAATGAATGAAAAAGTAGATCATTCGGCATGGTATCCAGGTCCCCTCCCTGCTGACTGTTCACAGTGACTTGTCCAGGAGCGTGTTTTTTTAGGGACCCAAATGTCCACATTTGAACTGTGTTTTTAAAATCAAAATCTGAAGAAAAACTCGTGAGTAGTACACGCAGTTTTACTTTGACCGCCTCGATACTTCCAAACCAGTCCAATTTGTTTTGTTAAGAGATGGAGCATTACCCGGCCAACAAGTGTCTGTTAGAATCCATTTGCTTTGAAAAAAACAACAACAACAACAAAAAAAGTAGTTTCTCTCTAGCAATCTTTGTGGCATTACAGGTGTGGTATGGAATCCCCAATGAAAGGGTTCCCAAGTCTCCACTAAAATAGTGGGTAAGTTGGGGAGGGAGGGTGTGTGTATATAAATGAGAGTGTTGTAGGCATAAAAACAAATAAAATTGGTCAATAGTTAAATTGTTAGAAAAAGTACCAATTTTGAGCGACCAACAACTGCAATGCAGCCACGTCCAACACAAATATACAGTGCAAAGTAAAATGTGAAAAGTTAAAAACACCGATATTGAGCGACCAACAAACTGCAATGCAGCCCACAGGCGGCCCAAGCTCAGTGTGTGAGTTTAATCATTAACACATGTAGTTTCATATTGCGTAATTTAAGATGGCCGTGAATATAAAGGATTTGTATGGGAATTCAGGTAAAAGATTCAAATCGATAAATACTCGCTAGAATGTTCAATAAAATACAGCTTACCGTATTTACTTTGCTTGTTTTTGTTTGCTGTGTGGTAATTTTTCCGATCCATTGCGATTTAAATCGCTTAAATAGTATTTATCGATTTGAATCTTTTACCTGAATTCCCATACAAATCCTTTATCTTCACGGCCATTTTTAATTACCTAATATGAAACTACATGTGTTAATGATTAAACTCACACACTGAGCTTGGGCCGCCTGTGTGCAGCCACGTCCAACACAACACACTGTGCAAAATAAAAGAAAAGGAACTGAAGGGTTAATATATAATATAATTGCTGCGGAGCGACCGAAGGGAGCGAGCAGCAACATAATCAGGATTTAAAGAAAATATATAAGCGGCGACGAATTCTCGAATTCATCACTTTTTACCACAATGCATTGCATTTAACCACACTTTTTACCACAATGCATTGCATTTAACCAGAGTGCATTGCGCCACGAACAACTCAAATTTTAGAACACGGGGAAGTTCGGTGGGTGAGAGAGTGCATCGTTCGCTGCTCAGACTTACCAAATTTTAAGACACGCAGGAGTCTTTCAGATGAGTACGATGGTTAACTTGGGGATTGGATTTCAATTTAAGAGCCTTTTTTGCTCTTCGACTCCGCAACACGGGGGATATACAAATTCCAGCTTGCTAGAAGGTGATGTGAAAGTGAGAAAATGTCATGCAATGCTATTCTTAAGAAACTGTATGAGCCGAAAATGGATGTGATTTTGACCATTCGCTTCAAAATAACAGCGGAAATCGAGATAACAAAACATATGTTTTGTGTCCTACTTTGTAGACGAGGACGTGTATCGGCGTTTTGAAAAGCATAATTATGTTCTTTCATTCATTTATTGCCATGGAATATGCGTTTACATTGTTTTTTCACTGTTAATAGCTCGGTTAATGCGGCTGGCGATCATCTTGCCGGCGGAAGTTTCATGCAAAGGGAATAAAATGAAAGTCTCTGTGGTGTAGTGGTTAAGTGTAGTCGCGTCGAGTCGAACGTGCCGGGTTCGAATCCTACTGAGTTATTTATTCCTTCTTTCTTTTTTTCCTCCGTTTTTTGTGTTGTTGTTTTCTATAAATATATAGCTAAATAACTGTTACTTAATAAAGTGCAACAAACAGCAAGAAAAGTACTGTGTTTCCAGAGAAAATATCGTGCACCGTATATTAAATATATGGATAAACGATCTGAATTTCTATTATTTCCTACAATTTACTGTGGGACAACCAGAGTTGATAACCACTTGATCATTTTCTAAACAACGTTCCCACGAGTTCTTTCTATAGACTGATAGTAATTATTCTAGTACTTTCCAACATGTAAATAGGACATTCAATGTCATTTTTGATTCTTTTAAGTCTCACTGCCTAACTAATGCCAGTATCAACAGAATGTGCCGCAGCATTACTATCTTTTAGATACCCTAGTATAAAGTTAAGGACCTTGAAGCGAGGGAAACAGGTTTATAGGGTAAATAGATCCACTAGCTATAACCATATCAAGATGCCTGCGGCATTGACACATGAAAGTACTCAAAGGTCTTGGAAATAAGAATCCATTAGTTGAGTAATCAGTAATCGTACCTTTACATGTCCAGTTGTTTCCCTCTCCAACAATCTTATAACCAGGATCGCAATCACATGCATAAGATTTATCCTTTTGCTTCAAGCACTTCAGAGCAGGGGGGCAAATTCTTCCTTTCTTTTCACATTCATCCATTGCTAAAAAATAGTCATTAATTAAATACATCTGTCATATATTTATCACGCTAAACGTACGAAACTGAATTAAGATGCCTAGGCGTTGAAATTTTCGGACACCAAACTCGACCGCTACGGTCGACAATTTGACCCGCCCAGTGTAAAGGCCATAACTGTCTCAATTCAGTGTACGGCAAAGGCGTGGTTATATGTCTTGAATGCGTGGCAGTAGTTTAGATGCGAGACGCCATTGAATTGGCTAAAGCAGCGCTCGTGTATGGGCAGGTGTTAAAACCCCTGAAAAAAGTTAAAATTCAACCTGGCTCGTTCATTCGTTCTCATTTGATGAGAGCAGAGTGAAAAGATTGAATGGTTTCATGTTAACGATATGTCCTGTTAATTTTTTAGCCAATACCGTGCGAGAGGGAGAAAAAGCCTGAGTAAAAACAAGCCGCCGTAACTCAACCCATTGGTGCCATGTTTTATTTACGGGTGAAAAAGGCAGTCAAAGTACCGGCCCATAAATTACACGAGAAAATACGAAACTAACTGAACAACTCGAGTGTAAACTGGAGCGAATGGTTTATATACATTGGTGCATGTACTTATCGACTAGGAATGTTAGAATGCTGCCAACTTGAGTACAATTCCAAATGTTACTTTTAAGCACATTTTTCCAGTTTTGAGTTTCAGACAGTTAACATAAGGTGAATCAAAAATAGCTCTACTTGCCTTTCATTTCTTTGCCAAGTTCAGGCTCATACTCATTTCAATCACTAAAAAATAATCGTACCTTTACAAGTCCTTGCGTTGCCGGTTCCCACAACCTTAAAACCAGGATTGCATCCACATTCATAACTATTTTTGTGCTTCACGCACTTCAGGGCAGGGGGGCAGTTTAGTCCTTTCTTTTCACATTCGTTCATTGCTAAAAACAGGGAGAATGTGTGGAAAAAAGACTTTAAAATTCAGGCTGGGTAAATAACATGACTTACCTCATCTGCCAAAGTTTCCGTTCCGGTGAAAAAAGGCAGAAGACACGGAGACCGATAAAACAGGTAAGAGGATAAACTCAACAACCATTATCTCATACTATTTCGAAGTAAATGAGAATTACGCCTTTACTATTATATGATTTGAAAAATTGTCGAATCAGCTGATCTACCAATAAAAGTATTACTAATAATTATAATAATAAAAATGACAATGATGATGGCAATGAAAGTATTTATTAGTTATTGTCATATTATATACGATTAATGATTTATGATCAACACTATATCATGAATAATAACAAAAAAGATAAACAAACAGATATTTTTAGCCCCCTTTGCTACGTTACCCTTTTTCAGTTTCACCACTGCTGGAAAACAATAGTAATCGAGTTTTATTATTGAATAGACCTTTTTACCGATATGGCGGCCATATTGAATTTATTAGATTTAAGGAGTATTATGGGATGCCCAGGGGGCATTAGCACGATTCGATATACTCACTCAGTATACGTACGCGTGCTTTTGTGGCCAATTAATTTTTCTTAAAGTTTTCCCAGAAAAAGATTGTAATGGCAAAGAAAAGATCGTTGTGCCTTGTTGGGATGTAATAATGAACGCCTTTTTCCCGACAAATATACAGTGAAGTTCTCCTTTTGCCCGAAAATTGCGCGTAAATACTGAGCGAGTGGCCCCTGGGCATTCCATAATACTCCCTAAATCTAATAATAAATTCAATATGGCCGCCGTGTCGGTTAAAAGGTCTCTTCTTTCC
Organism: Porites lobata; assembly: GCA_942486035.1. Lineage (NCBI taxonomy): Eukaryota > Metazoa > Cnidaria > Anthozoa > Scleractinia > Poritidae > Porites > Porites lobata. The sequence goes on along the minus strand of CALNXK010000020.1, from coordinate 1,629,362 downwards.
GTAGCTCGTACTAATTCTAATCCCTGTGCCCCTTTGATTTGCTAATTTCAAAACAGATAGTAATCCTGCTTACCTTTACACTTCCTCGCGTTTCCACCTCCCACAACCTTAAAACCATTATTGCACCCGCATACATGGTCGTTCCCCTGTTTTACGCACTTCAGAGCAGGGGGACACTTTAGCCCTTTAATTTCGCATCCATCCATAGCTAAAAAGACCCAACAAAAGCATAATCATACCTTTTTACTTACGTAGCTGGAGAAAGGAGATATAAAGCAGAGACATATGCTGAAGTAAAAAGCACATAACTCGACACCAAGTCAGGGCCTAATCATATCCTAAAGTTAAAATTTAGGGATATCTCCCTGAGAAACGTTCCTTCCGCACTTCCAATCTTTGTCTGATAGTTGCAGCAAAAGGAAGAAGCAAACCCTTTAGTTTCTTAGCCTTTAAACATTTTCTCAAAAAAAAAAAAAAAAAAGAAAACTTATCTTAATGCCTTCGTGCGACCGAGAATCCTTCAGCCTTAAGCCTCATACAACTTTGCGCATGTTCAGTAGATTTTGGTTAGTGTTTAAGTTATAGAGGATATTACATGGCCGTGCGGGGATACGAATTTTATCTTCTAGTGCTGAAAGTATCTCTCAAGAGTGAGCGAAGCGAAAGAGTGAGCGATACTTTCAGCACGAGAAGATCAAATTCGTATCCCCAAGCGGCCATGTAATTAAATGTTATGTTTATTTTATAGATACTGATGAAATTCCTACAAAAAACATAACTCTTTTTTAAATTCATTTTCGAAACAGCAAAATGGTGCAGTTAAAGTGATCACCTATGGGAAAATGCCTGTCACAAAAATTTTGTGAAACTCGGATATAAAGTTATAAAGGAGAAATAAAGACAATAATACTTATATTTTTTGTTCCAAAAAGTTAGTAACCATGGCGACACCAATATCCTCACACGTGAAAGATAAAAATAGTATCTTCACTGCGCGCGATGAAGATATGATTTTTTAGTAAAAGGAAAAATCCTGGTATTTCATCAGTATATATATAATAAAGACTGGTATTTAATAACCTGTGGACAAATTGTATCTTTTCTTGCATCTTGTTACCCTTCTTTTGTTTTAGTTTGTGTGTGTGTCTCCCCGTTAATATTGTATATTGTACTTAAGCAAAAAACAAATGTTATATTTACCAATGCAGTTCCTTCCATTTCCCGTGTATCCCGGTTTACATTGGCAAGTGAAAAAGGGAGTTTTATCATGGCAAATGGCATCTCTGTGGCAGTTATGTTGGTTTGTAGCGCATTCGTTTATAGCTGAAATTACAGAAACATCATAGACGAGCATCATCATTGTTAGACTGCAAGCAGTCTCTCTAATAAAGGATTAAATTAACTGCAAAAACCGTGGACGAAGATTCTGCTAGTTGTAAACATTGGATCTCAGTCTAGAAAAGAGATCTAATCAAGGAAAATATAAAGAACCAAGAACGAGAAAGTCCGAAGACTACTGTAAAGCTCATTCAGAACAACGTGAATTGTTTTTTAAATATAACAATATTTCGGCTGGCCATACCAGCCTTCTTCAGGTTTACAGATGTTTACAGATGCAGTCTCTCCTATTCTTCAGATTTAGTGAGGGCAGTGCACGCGCGTTCACCGCGCGAAGCGAGAAACGAGGGTTCGGTTACACGCTTGCTCATTTGCGTGTTTCTCGCGTTTCGCACGACGGAATAAGGAAAAAATAGAGTGCTCGTAGTTTATATCATAGTAATAGGTTGATTTAGCAACTGAAGGGGAACTTCAGTTGACGACGGCGCTCACAAATCAAACAACTAGCTTGACCAATGGCAGAGCAGCAAATTGCTCACTGAAGGTCGCGTTTAGTCCTTTTCGTTTGCTTTCCCGTCGTCACCTGACACGAGAAACGAGGGCTTCTTCAGTTACGCCGTGGTCATTTACGTGTCTCGCGCGTTTCGCACGGCGAAATAAGAAAAAATGGCCTGCTCGTAGTTTACGTCATTGTTTATCTACTCCGTCTTATTAACTTATTCCGGTCTAAACTACTTTTTTTTAGCGATCAGCAGTATGCCTTTTGTGATATATAATCACAGGGTCTAGAGGAGTTTCGTGTGAATAAATGAATTACTTATTTAAAGTCTCACCTTGAAAAATGTCTATACCTGTCGCTTAGCATGATTAATTAGCCCAATGGGATCTTTATAAATCTACTGTAAACGATTTCTTCGCTTCTTATCTGACCCAGATCGACTTTTGAAAATCAATAACCGCAAACCATATCCTCGCTGGCGCATGGCACCTCGCCCGAAGGGTGACCGAAGGGCGACCGAGGCACGAAGTGCCGAGTAAAAGAAAGGACTGTAAGCCGATCTTGCGAGCCCTCAGTCTCTTGGTTTGCGGTCTATAGAGTGTGTAACGAAACTGTAACGCGATCAAAATAACCCATTTTTTCAGAGTCTTTCGACGGGCTTTGATGTTCTAATGACAAACACATCTCCCCTGGACCCTGTGATAAAATGAATAAATTATCAGGGCTTATTTACCGCCTCTCCATTAATCGTCTGGCACACCCTGCCAAGAAAATTACGCTAACGTGCCGGAAAAATGTGACCTTTGCGGGGATTAGCACCTGATCTTAGGAAATATACGAGTGCTTGAAAGCTATGGTATTGAATTCAATCAATAAGGGGGTAACTAAGAGTCTACTAAGGGCACTTTCCACTTGTCAGAACTGGCCGGCGAGACCATTCACATCGCAATGATAATTTCCCTTTTAATCAAAACTCTCCAGCCAGATCAGTCAAATCCTAAATAGTATGCACCAAGGAGATGGTTTTTCAGGAAAAACTCTTAGAAAAAGCCGATATCATTTTCAATCTGACTGGTCGGGCAATGGTCCGGCCGACCAGTTCTGACAAATGGAACCCTAAGAATGTGAACTTCAATCTTTTCCCCATGGAAGGAAATCCACGACATTCTTGGATTCTGGATTCCAAGCTGTAATGCAGGATTCCAGGTACTGGGGTCGGGATTCCGGATTCCCTGTCAGAGGAACCTGGATTGCGGTTTGTTAATCCAAGCCGACAGTTTTGGGTTCTGGATTCCACACTGTGGATTCCCGAGATTCCAGGTACTGGATTCCTTGACAGTGGAACTTGGATTCCGGTTTGCAATCGTTAGAAGGATTCCAGATTCCGTGAGCTAAATTCTGGATTTCAAAGCTCAGGATTCTAACAGGTACAATTGTAGCTCTAAACTTTTCAGTCTATGGAGTTCTCGACGATAAACCCAATAAGCAAGAAAAAAAAACCATGATTGTGAGGGCAATTTTGTCATTATTGCGGTTTGCAATCGTTAGCCGGATTCCAGATTCCCTGGAGCTAAATTCTAGATTTCAAAGCCTAAGATTCTGGATTCCTCAAGCGAAAAAATCCCAGATTCCGACGTCCGTAATTGGGGGCGATAGATGTAGCACTTACGATCGCAGTAGTCTCCGTTTCCATGATATCCCGCCTTGCATATGCAGTTGTAGGCGAGGCGGGTGTCTTCGCAGCGAGCGGCTGGAATGCACTTAGCTGTCTTCTGATGACATTCGTTTATATCTGGAAGAGTTGGATATTAAGAGTTAACAATGAAACCACTACTGACCCGCTTCAGTCCGGGTGGGGGAGAGGGGGTGGTCTTGTGAGGTACCCCTCGCGTTAAAGTTAAATAACTTCATTACCATTCTAGCTGAGTGACTTTGCGTGAAACTTATCTGGCAACATTTTAAAGTCGCCGCAAAGCGGACGTCCGAAACAGTGATGATATAATACCATGGCAATCGAGTTTTGACAGCCATGTTTTCAAAATTTACATGTTTTCTATTCTACCTTTTTACTTAATATACAGTATGTTGCCCAGTATCGGGACACTTCAGTTTAAGATTGTAATAACTTTCCTTTGTTAATCGCAAGAGCTCTGAAATTTGGCCCAGAGAAAATCTATTTAGTCCTTAACACGACGAAAGACAGTTTAACTTTTTTGCCTTTTTTTCCATCGCGAAATTAATGTTTTTGCAGAGCTCCTGTGTTGCTCAGTATCCGGACAGCTGACCCAGTATCTGGACACAACAATAACAAAGTAATTGTACATAAATTTCGACAGGCAAGCGACTTATAAGCTTCTCTTGCTCTTGCAAAGTAGTCTGACAATCGATTCGAAAAATTTAACCTACCATCGTGAAATAAAACATAACAAATGACTGGGGTATGGTGGGGAACGCGAGCGGCTGTTTCAAAAATGGTATAATTCTCACTTCCTTGTCTAGGAATTTTTTCACTGCTTTAAGGAAGGCATCCGTGGACATGCCGAAGCCGCAGTTTGCAAGCTCAATTAGCTAATCTGCAAACGACTTTTTTTCTTCATTTTTTATTTTAAACAAAGCTTGGGGAAGGGACATCAATCCGACGGTCAAAGGTCACTCTCCTATTTAGTCTGACCTGCAGTGTTGATTTCTTTATGCTCAGACCTAACAATAAGCCTGCTTTTCTAGCACTAATTCCTCCTTCTTTCACATCTCTCAATCCCTTTGTGACATTTTTCAGACCGTGACCCCATTCTAGCAGTCGCAACTGGGGAGAGTATGAGAATTCCAGGTTCAACACAGACGCTTTCGGTTATATATAGGAAAAGCTAGAAAATGCAGTCACGCGAAACAAGCCGTGCACACGAAATCAAGTCGCCTCTGAATGAGTGAAGAAAATTTCCAGACGGAGTTGAGTAGAATTACATTTTACGACTATATCATATATCCTAAACTTTAATTATAGTTACTGATATGAAATAAATCTTATCCGGATAATGTACACGGCTAATTCATCGATTCTGTACGGCAAATGAAAAACTGTCCGGATACTGGGCACCTGACATCAAAACTTAGTGAATGTTTCTGGCCTCCGTTATTCCAAACAAATCGAATTTGAAGAAGAATTAATAAACTTGCTGGAAATCTGACTTCCTTAAGTATCTTCACTTTAAAAATAAAACGGTCTCTTTGAAAATATTACACATTAGCCTCCCTTTTCTGAGCAGCACTAATTTTACTGCGCAGTAAACAGCGTAAATATTAGCCATGAAAAGTCTGAAAAGTTTACTCACCTGAACAGAACGGCGTCTTCTGCGCCTGTTTCGCAAGCTTTCAAATCGCCAAAACTTTCATCTTAAAGCTGAAATGTTCAGCTTTCATTCGAAATACTTCGTTTACCGAGAACTGAAAAGGGCGCCTCAAAAATTGAGTTTTTGTTTCAAGTGTCCTGATACTGGTACCGTCCGGATACTGGGCAACATACTGTACCGTAAAATTCCGAAAATAATCCCCGGGGCTTATATTTTTCAATGGTCCCTTTTGACGGGCTGGTTTTTGGAGGGGTTATATTCGGAGGGGCTTATCTATGGAGGGAAATTTGCGTTTCAACATCGATTGGGCTAGCCTTTTGGTTGGAAGTGAATTTAGCGTTTTTGCTTTGTTTTACTTGGTATTTGAGGGCAATTTTCCAAGTACAAGCCCCCGGGGGGCTTATAATTGGAGGGGCGATTTAACCGATGGTTTTTTGCGTTACCAGTTTGGGGGGCTTATATTTGGAGGGGCTTATTTTCGGAATTCTACGGTATTACACTCAATTTAGCATCATTTTATCAAATTTATTATCGTTTACGTTTAACCAATACTTCGGGGATTTTATCAAGTGCTTGTTGCAAACCAATTTCTGCCTCTTTACCGGCAGTAAACAAGGGCAATCAAAATTTCTATTTTTTTTCTTGGCGTTTGTTAGCAAAAGCAGCTTCATTTATCGCTAAGATTATATTTCGTCTTCCGAAACTGCCGCGAAAAAGACGGCATTATGACTCCCGCCCAGAAACAGTGGATGTCGGTTGGTCGTCTGCTCACGCAACGCTCTTCCCCATAACTGGAGAGGACGTTGCGTGACGAGACTAAAACGTCTGCGAGGATATTCCGAGTTACGGGAGCCGATAAAAACGCGCAGAAATTGCTTTGCACTAGTATAGTCAACTGAATAAAACCAATAAGCAAGTCAGGGCAATTTGTCATTATTGCTGGCTTTAGTAAATACTTTCGCATTTTGATCTTAGCTCCTCTCCCATCGTATTTTCAAGTTGTTGTAGTTGCCATTGTGCATCCTTCGCTCCAGCACGAATCCTCCCTTGTATGTCATCTTTTATCACGTCATAGCTCATCTTATTCAGTCGACAGTTGAAGGAGGAGAGCGTTGGTAAGGCTACAAGAAAAAGATAGATAGCGTCTCTTTATGGATATATTGCTTCTAATTTAAAATGTAAATATTTTCCCTCGATCTTTTTTGCCGCACCCATCTTGAGTGGCAAACAGTAAGCCGCAAAGACCTGCGGTATATTCCCCTGTTCTAAAGTTATAATTGTGAGTTTACGCGACAGGACGGCAGGAAGAAGAGGACGGCAAAACGCTTGTGACTGACAAAAGTGACGGGGCTATTACTTGAGCGTTTTGCCGGAAATTCACTTAAAATTGATGCTTTTTGCTCTTCTGCAAAAAGATCTGTTTAAAGGAATGTGAAGTTTGGCGGAAGTTGTCTTCAAACAAAATTATTGTCACGCTTGTCACACAAGGTTTGCCGTCGTCTATGTCACGTCGTCCATAGATCGTTTTCACTGTCACGCAACGAAAAGATAAATCGGAAGCCGTCCACTGGAAGAAGCCAAGAAAATGAAGTGTTATAAAAGACTGGTATACAAACAATTTTTCAGCTGGTCTTTGTGGCCTACAGTGTCTGAGTTATTTGCCGAAACGTTTCACGTAACTTTGTGGAGCTTTGTATGGAGACGCCATATTCAATATGTCCGCCGGAAATCAACATTTTTTCTTTAAAAGCCCTTTCTTTTCACTCGAGGGGCGGTGAAACGAGCGCTCGGCTCTTCATTTAATGTGTGATGCGGAGTAGGACTGGCACGAGCGCTCTTTCCGTGCTTTCGGTGCGCTTGAGGGCTGCGAAATTTTCCTTTTTGCAAACCGGAAACCCTATTTTCTTTCTGTAATTTCAGGCTACAGTGTTAAATAGATAAATTCGTTTTATAACAGTATCAATAAACAGTTTCATATGTTTGTGTCTGTACGTCTATAAGTCAAACTTGTTGGTCGTATAATGCCAAAATTTGAGTTTAATTTGAAAGTGTTGAATACCTAGGCCTCCTCCTTCCACTAAATATCACCTTATCATCTTTCGCCGTTTCGTTTGCAAAAGCTTAACACTTCTTAACCTCAAGTTTTACATATATTAAAGGGGGATAAATTTTATGTAACAAAACAAAAAATTAGATTGATATATACTGATATAGTGGCGTTGTACGTCTTCAAACTTTGCTTCTCGGGTGCAGCGCGCCATGGCGATTCGATCAATGCGTTACAAATCCCGGGCAACCGCATGTAAACAAAATTTATTGAGGTTGGTTGTAAGGTTTTTTCCCCGTTTTTCTCTCTAAAACAAAACAAGGTAAACAGGAAAAACTGAGGGAAAACTAATTTTGAAGTTTCGAAGAAACAGAAAGACGTATGAGATGTTTTTCTCAAAATTAACGGTGGTGATTGAAATTAGCATAATTTCACCTTGCACGAGCTGCACGCATTTATAAAATACACGCCATCTAGTTATGAAACACGATCTGCTGTCTTTTAGTTTTGCCATGGATAACGTGGATGAGATTTTCCTTCGTGTTTTAGACAGTACTTAGTTGTTTTTGTTTTGGAATAACATCGACATTGGAGAGTAGCAGAACGCAAATATAATTCAGTGGTAGAGTCATGGAAGTAATAAAAGAAACCCTTTGAAAGAGATGTTTGTCTACTCCAACTAAACCTCCCGCAAAAAATAGCAACATTTGCTTCTCGGAGACGGCGTACCAGCACAAAGGAACGAGGAAGAGGTGCAAGAAAACAAATCAAGCCGCATTAATTCAGTGACAGCGGCAGTGTCTAATGTACAAACCACATCGCAAGCCCTTCGCAAGCCCTGACCGAAGTCGAAAACAAGCGACATTTCTATAAGCAGAGTCCCAGTCCACTGAATCACACCTTTTTGCTCGGACGCGCTCGTTTCACCGCCCAACCTTTATTCGCTCTGCTAGAGAACTAGGATACGCGCGCATAAACATATCTTCTAATACTTAAAATGGTTGTACTGCTGAAAATCAAGAGGAGGGGCTTTTTTTCAACGAGACAGCATTCCTATTTGATATTACGCACTGTGAAAACTCTGAAGTTCAAATTGCTGTATTTTCGAAAAGAAACATGCTACGGGAATGGAAACTTGTACAAAGATTAACTTTTTGTTTATCTTCAACCTAGTGTAAATAAGAATTCGTAAAACCTCGCTATTTTAACTTTACAATTTGATGACGTCACTTTGAAAACTATCTATATCGTTGGGCTAAGTCACGCTATTTTACTTAAAAAGCTAAGACGCGTCTTTCGCATCAAGGGAAAATAGTGGTTTAGTCTTCTTAGCACTATATTGTGGTATTGCAACTGTTCCGTAGTCTGTTCCAAAGGAAGGCAAGGATGGACCCCGGGGGGAGGAGACTCCGCATATGAAAGGGGTGGGGATGCTACTCAGAAGTTTTGAATTAAACCCCTAAAGGAGACCGATCTGGTTGTGGCCCAAGCTTTTTTTTTTTACCCCTAAAAGAGACCATGTTAAAACACAGACAATATATATATTTCTATATTTTTTCGCGTGCAACCCTGACCAAGACCTTCACGGCTAAATATGAGAGTGAGACCAAAATCTGAGATTTACACCCCTAAGCGAGACGACGAGCATCCCCACCCCTTTAATATGCGGAGTCCACCCCCCTGGGGATGGACATGGGTTGAAACTTCAGTTTAAAAGTTGGGCCAACTTTCTCAGGTTTAATTTCGATGCTTTTCCCTCAAAATTCATCAACAAGAAGATATTATAGCTAGTGCTCCCTAATGAAATTTGTTTTATATCTTCTTCAGAACTCTAAAAGGAGTATTTTGCGTATGGGTAAAGACACTAATTAATGAATTCAGCACAGCGGAACTGCAATATCTAACCCTTTTAAAGTAGCTCAGGGGTGGATCTAGGACAAATACTGACCGTTTTCCTAAACGGGCGCCGAAGGCGTAAGCTTCTAGCGGGGTTCGGGGACATACACCCCCAAGAATTTTTTTTGATTTTTACGCCCTATAGTCGCCTTTCGTGAATTTCTAAGCCATTCAGTCGGGATATTGGCCAGATTTTAACTTGGTAAGCTTTTTTTTCATGAAAAATTTATTTATTTAGGAAAACCTGCTGATTTTCGTAAAACGGGGGAAACCGGTGTGGATTCGCGCCTTTTAGCTGCTCACTGTGGACAGTCTTGTATCTTTTGTTTAGCTTTGCTATTACGTAAATATATACTCGCTATTGATGCAAGGATGTTGTCTTGGTAACGATATTGATGGTAAATATTAAAATCAAACTCACTGCCAGCAACTTCCTAACAAGCAAATGTCTACTAAGCGCTGTATGTGAAGTTGACAACAACAGAAATGAACTTTGAGAAAAACCTGATTGCAAGATTTCCGTTTTAATTTTCTCCAATTTTTCCCAACCTTGTAATTGTATAGGCAATGGCATGATTTGTAGTGATATTTGGCATAAATACCACGAGTGATATTTCAAAATTGTTATACATAATTTCACGAGCCGTTAGGCGAGTGAAATTTGAGACAATTTTGAAATATCACGAGTGGTGTTTATGCAAATGTCACGCACAAATCATGCTATTATTTGTTTATACTACTACCCGCAAAAGGTTTGTAATTTTCACATGTAGGTATTTCAAATTAAGCTGAAATACCACTGCTCTAAACCAATCAAATTGCAGAAATTTCTCATGTAGTAGTATAAGCTGTGTTATTTCAAACCTTCTTTCAATGTTTTTAAACCACTTCAAAAACTCATTAATAATTTATAAAGAAAAAAAAGGAAACTAACTGGTTTAATGAGTGTCTTTAAATATGATAAAGAACCAGCTAAACTTAACGTCTAATTTTTAGACCAAAATAACCCTAATTCTAAATATTAGTGCAAAAATGAGTTGATCTATATCAGAGACATTGAAGTTGTTCAAAAAACTAGTAGTCGTGCATTATCGGGTTTAAATAACATCGGCTTCCACTTTAGTTTTTAAACCTGGTAATATATGACTGCGAGTTTTTTTAAACAGTACTTAAGAGTAGTTATTTTGTCATTGTTTTGCTCATTTTGGTGACCTGGACAGCTCTCACTGTCTGAATTTAGCCAAATTTGGTAACCATGGTAACTAGTTTCCTTTAAAAAACTGCACCTATTTTGTCACTTAGGCATCTTCCATTCTACCAAAATTCAAAAATTCTTGAAACAAGAAAAAATAGAACGTAAATTTTCTTGGAAACTAAACTCAAAATCAAAAAACGTGAAAATTTTCCAGGGAAAACCCGTCAACAGGATATTTAAAGAAATAACTGAAACCAAATTGATCGATTAATCCAGGAAAATTTTTTTCGAGAATTCAAGTTTTCTGTTTCATTCGCCACATTCTCAACCAAATTGTTTGTTGGAGGAAAAGCGTTCTATATTCCCCACTTGCTTAACTCTTCTTTTGTGAATATCAGTAATTAAACTTTCCCTCGACGTAAAGTTTAGCCTGCGTAGCAAAAGCGTTTCTGTTTGGTTTCGGAGCAAAAGGGGACTTTCGGTTTTGACCGCGCGAGAAATGAAACGAGAACCAAAAAATGAAAGAAAGGGGAGGGGGAGGGGAAGGTTTCCTTCCTTTCTTCCTCACCCCGTCCCCGCTCTTTTGCTCGTGTCATTTTTCGCGCGGTCTTTGACTCTTGTTCCTCATTCTTCGCTCCTAAACCGCACAGAAACGCTTGCTAGGCAGACTACGTAAAGTTCTTATAAGCTTATATTCGGGAATTGCACTCAGACACAAAATGAAACCAGACGGTAAAATAAAGGTAAAACTAGCTGAAAAAACTAGCTGCATGTACAGGACAAGCCCGAACGTGAGTTTTGAATTACAGATTTCTGTACCGATACCGCCAACTTCAATTAACACAACGAGCCAACTTTTGGCAACCTAATGGTGAATAGCTTAACTGTAGACATGTTTTAGCTTGCTTTCCGGGGGAGTTTCAATGCATTTACTACAAATTACAATGCACTTCCTTCCACTCAACAAAATGTGTGATAACAAACCTACATGGTCCATCATGTCAAGTGCGTAATAGCCAATATAAATTTATTTTGACGAGGGAGGTCGACTATAAACCAAAACAGGAACTCTGATGTAGGTATAATCCAAGGTCAGATTTAATCCCAAGTGTGCCTACTACAAAGCACAGCACTTAATGGGCAAACCAATTAAAACAAGATCGATAACAATCAAAAACCTGTTAAACACCGAGGTGGGCTATCCCTGCGTAACCTTGGACTATTAACCAAATTCTAAGAGACTCTGGGCAGGAGTGAAACTGCGTGAAACCGCAAGCACATAGATACAATAGACTAAGTACCTTCGAAAGAACTAAAAACTACTTCGTAATAGTTTCTTATTAAATTTTTTGGCGTGAAGTTTGGAAGTAAGTATTTCAGCGAGTTGTGCTGTATTATGATGACAGGGGCACCCAACGAGAATTTAGTTCAAAACCACATAAACATAGCATTGTTGAACGTACTTTAGTATTTAAACAGTAGATAAAGGCTTATTTTTATCCCCTAAAAATTTTTCATCTGTTCGGATTTCCTAGCTGAAAGTATAGTGATCCGAAAATTATAGGGATCAAAATCTACCTTTCCGAAAATTTCAGCCAGAAAAAAGGCTCCCGAAAATTCTAGGTGACCTTTTTAGGGTAAAAATCCGTTAAAATGGGCAATTATACCATTTTTTTTGCCCCTGTGATGAGCCCGTACAACGAAGGAAAATATAAACAACGAGTACCACTGGAAAAAAAAAACTCAGCGATAATTTTCACCTAAAGATCTATCGAGCTTTTTGCTGGCCAAATTGTAAGAGCTAAACGTTTAGAAAACTGAAAAGTGTAGAATGATTGTGGCAATGTAGTTTTGAGGTGCACTATATATTGACTTACTTTAAGCATTAAAATCAGTTTGTGAAACAACTATAACTTCAAAATTTTACTTTCCCCCGTTGTTTCCAATTCTCACATATGTGTCAATCCACATTTTTCATTTCTTTTTAAACTATGAGCCTAACAAAGACGACCTCGCTTTTCCGACAAAAGATATCAAAAGAATTTCTCGATTTGCTAAAGAGCACTTCAATTTAAGGAAAAAGCTTCAGAGCACGCAAATAAATTGGCCAACCTAAGTTTGTATGAACTAAATGATGATGAATATGATATATACTCATTTTTTTTCTTTTCTCGACAAGGTCAGCTTTGCTAAGGTGAGCGACATTCACCATCCAGAAATGTCGGTTTCGTCTACTTTCAGCCTTCAGCACTGTCTGTACAACAAGCAAGTATGTTTTCAAACTCTAAATAAAAGTTAGGAAAAGTCATTTTTTTGGAGACTTTCAAATTCTGTTAGAGTATTTGTTTGAATTTTTATTTGGACCAAAGCACAGCAACCTGTCAAACAGGTTTTCTACTGATTACTGTACAAGGACCAACTGTACAAATAACTAAACATTTGAACTCGTTTTTTCTGCCGTTCCTGTGAAATAATTCAGTTGGATGATAACTGAGTTTGCTGCGGTTTTTGTTTCTTTTTGATAAATATTCCGTCTCCATAATAAACCTCTAAAAATTGTTTTTTTCGGAATTTAACTGTAGTATGAGATTGATCGATTTTTTATACGATAAAGAATTTGTTAAATGGCTCGAAGAGAATAATGTATGGAGTTTTTGTTACTGATTAATGCGTAATCTCTCGCAAACAAAACTTATTCTGACTTTAAGGTTGTCTTTGTATTAAACGTATCATAAAGGGAAGCGGCAAACAAACTAAGATTAAAAACTTACGGTAGTGAAGGACACAGATCACCAACAAAGCAATACTCCATTTGGTAGCAGATGCCATGGCTCTTTTGAGATTCTTGATCAGCTGAAGATCTTAAGCTTTAAATCTGCAATTATCGATCGTTTCGTCATCTTATTAACCGAACGCAGTGTTAGTTATAAAACTGAAAAATGTTGTCTCTGCTTAAACTTAACGCAAGCAGGCAACGGTCAGGCTTTAACAAAATCCGTTAGAAAATCTTTGCAGAACTTTTCGTTTGTGACGTTTGCGTCTTACATCATCATAATCGAGCGCTTTGTGCGCGCGCTTTAATCGAGTTTTAAGAAATCTGCGCGCGTTCACGGGAAGGTTTACTACTTTTCACAGTGACATTTTTCTTCTCTCTTTTTTTTGTAATGTCATCAAAGATAAGAAAAATGGCGGATCTTACCTTTTTCGAATTTGTTTTTAAAGAGTTCTCATATTTTCCTGTCACTCTTTGTGTGCGGAAGCCTCAAAGTGAGGATATTTTTGCTATGCTCTGTCGCTTAGTAATAATCACTTGACTTTCAGCTGGGCGCCTGCATTAATTTTCAATTACGCGCGTGCGTCAGCAGCAATTTGAAGTAAAGGTGATGTTCGCCACGACGATTTTTAGCGCAACGCAGCGTTTCAACATTGTTGCGATATTGTTTCGAATGGTTACAACATTGTTCCAGCATTGCAACGCTGTGTTGCGCTAAAACCGTCGTTGCAAATCGTCCCGTGGAACATCACCTTTATTCATACGAGACGATTCGCATGCAACAACGATTTTTAGTGCAACACAGCATTACAACATTGTTGCGATATGGTTTCGAATTGTTTGTTTTTTTTTTTCAACATTGCTACGCTGTGTTGCGCTCAAAATCGTCGTTGCTCCCTCTCCCCTCGCGTGTCTCCCTCTCGCGGACCCGTTCTCTCTTGTGCCCACTGCTTCCAAGCGCCTGCTACGCAGGCTAAAGGCTTAGTGGGGAGCCAACCTCGTTTCCCTGGTCCTCTCTTACCCGAGGGGTGAGCAAGAGAGGACCCTGGGAACGAGGTTGAGTAGGGAGAGTTGAACAAGCGAGAAGCACGCGAAGGGTGTGATGGGAACGAGCGCAGAGCGCGAGCGGGGGGTAGTGACTGGAACGTAAAAGAGCTTCCCTTGATAAGTAACTCACCTATCCCCAAAAACGTGATCACGAGTGACTGACAAGACTGTAAAAATAACGCATGAAAATTACCCCTCTGTCGCCTTCGATCCTTTAGCCGAACGCTTTCTGTCTGCGAAACAGACAAATCGACGAATCGATAGTTGCATTTTTAACAGGCCAATCATAGCGTGTACTCAAATCCTTGTAAACAGGTGGGGCCCAGAACAAGGATTTCGGCGCTGATTCGCAGACGGACTTAACCAGACAGGCAGGTTACTTCTCTTAGGGTTCTCCAAGTTTGTCTTATCAAAGCAAAGATGGCGGCCATACCTCCGCCCAACCTCGTCCCAAGGTCTTCTCGTTTTTCCACCGCCATATTGGAAAACGAGAACTCTCAGTAGCTCATACCCTACAGACGAAACTAAACTTCTAACCGCAGTAGTTTACGTTTTGCTATGAAAGCTACGTTTGCCTGCCCAAAATTACGCTCTGCTTTGCAGGCTAGATACGATTTTGTGGTCTCTTGAATCGTGTACGTTTTTTATCATTTGTCTCGTGAGAACATTGTTTCTCAGTTCTCACTGTTGATGGTCTAAAATAGAGATCATAGAGAAAGGAAGCCTAAAGGCCGCACATCCTCACTCCAGGAGAACATAAAGATTTCATAAGTCCTATTTTTTGGAATGTCTTCATCCTTCCCCTCCCAAGGAACGACGGGCTCTGGGGCCGAGAACGGGCATACACCTTGCGCGCGCATCACGGAAGCTATCACGAAGGGATCTTTCGGTTTTGTTTGGCTTGACCATCGGCTAAAATCAGTGCTCCTGCCGTGCTCCTGTTGAATGTCAGTGCAGGCCATTCACGTTAGGTAATTGTTTTCTTTATTTTTATGGCAAACATTCAGTAGAAGAGTCCTCGGAACCTTTCGTTTCATACGTTGAGGACCGGGCAGAATGTCTCTTAAGTTTAGTGTTCTGTTGGCAGAATGTCTCTTAAGTTTACTGATGGTTAGGAACTGGGCTAGGAATGTCCTAAATAAACAAAAAATGGCGAAGCAAACACAGTTCTAGAGAAATTTGACTGAGTAAACGTTGTTCACTATCGCACATGTCATCGGCTTCCTCCTGGGTTAGGACCAGGGGGATTGTAAGTTGACAATTTCCCCCAGGGGTGAGGGAAATTAACAAGGCAAAGTGCCCCGGGTCAAGTGCTTCTCAATGAAAAATCCCCGTGATACCCACCTCAAAAAAGCTGGGCTTCACTTGATTGATTCACTTGAATTTTAATGATACTTGTAGTCTGCTTAGCTTGCAGAATTTGTTGTGTACGACTGTTAACAAGGACCACAAAAGCATCTGTGAAATGAATTTAGCTATAAAGTAAGCCGCAAGGAGAATGGGGAAAATTCCTCGTCGCTTCGCCACAAACTTGGGCAATGTAATCCTTCCAGCTATACGCTTTCTTCATTAGGAACAAGAACAGTAGCATTTACAATTACAAGATACCCAGACTATAGATCAAAGCAATGCGCATGCCCACAAAATTTACTATATGTTAGGCACCTTTTCTTGCTTATTTTTCTGCAGTTTGTTATGAGAGATGACTAGTTTTAACAAAGGATGAGAAGAATGCCCTACAAATAGAAGCGGAATATAGTGATAGAAATTGCAATTTTTTGTAGCCGTAGTCACTGTTCTATATACATCTCCTTTATGGCACGGTATGCACTAGTTCATTCCCAGTCATCAAGAAAGACATCTGGTCTCTTGCAAATGGGTAGTTTACCTTCCCAATATTTATGGAATGGGCAAAGAGATAAATCACTGTGGGATCCCTGTGAACTTTGCCGTTTGCGATTTTGCAAAATTTTGAATTCCCCCACCCCTTTTCTTTGAACCTAAAACAATAACAATGAAGTGAATTTTCCCCTTCCCAGGGGAAGACAATCCAATCCATCTCATTATATTCCCTCATAAATTCCCCTGGTTGGCCCTGGGTCCTACCCCTGAGGGAAGCCAATGACATGTGCATTATGGGAGGTGGTCATTTTCTCGAATCAAACCACAGGGAGTCTTTTGCAAGGTGAGGTGCTTGACACATCTACTTTTAGGGCTTCTTCACATGAGCCCTTGACTTGGCTGACCTGGCTACCAGGACCAATAATTTCACCTTGGGTTGATATGAGAAATTTTAGCCCGGTTTCTGAGATGAGATAAGGCTGAAGATCCTGCGGATGAGTTCTGGTGCGAAATTTAAGAAAAAAAGCAAACGTGGTGAAACACAAAGTTATAACTTTTGCTTCTATCATAGCTTTGGCAACTTTTATAGCTGTGTATTACTGCAGTTAACATCGGATGCTTATGATGTGGAAAATACAGCCGGCAAAGCAAAATGATGCCATCCGGGCATGCTCAGTGCCCCACTTTCATCCCGGAAACTGGACTGAAGTGTTTACATGGCCCGCCTCCCAAGATCCTGGTTGGAAAATCTGAGATCTCAGAAAAATTTGTAAAAAATTTTACAAAGGATTTAAAGGTAAGGTGAGATCTCGGAAACTGGGCATGCCCAGTCAACCAGTCTCATGTGAAGAGGCCCTTACAAGCTAAGTCTTTGGAAG